>BSBK01000916.1:0-196151 GCA_027943335.1 Chamaecyparis obtusa
AATGTGTGCTCAAGAATAGAGTTTAATTTCTAGTTTGGGGTAGATTGACATCATAGAGCATTGTAGTGATTTGTGAATCTCCTTCTATTTCTACGTTTTGGATACCCATTTTTCTGTATAACATCAGTCCTTCATTGACAACCAAGAATTCCGCTATATTGTTTATGGTTTCTTGAATGGGTTTAGCAAGTTTTTCCAAGGTTGTTCTATCCCATGAATGAACTATGCACCCAATACCTGCTTTACTAGGATTTCCTCTTGTAACACCATTGAAGTTTAGTTTATACCACCCGTATTTAGGGGGATTTCATTTAATTTCTATATGTGCTTCCTTACTTTTGGAACCCCATTTTCCATATTGTGGTGGTATATTTTGTTAGGAATAGTCCCAAGAGATAACTGAGAGAGGGGGGGGGGGTGACTCAGTTATCTACAAGATTCAATTCTTTATCCAATTTAGCATAGAAGAACATTAAGTACATACACAACAAGATGACACTTAACACGACACCACAATTTTGGTTATGAGGAAACCCAAATAGGTAAAAAAGCCCGGTGGGGAATTAACACCCACTATAAACTGCACTAGAGTATAATGATCCTTGTTAGAAGATCTTAAAACCATGTTAGGAGTTGATCTTTACAATGTATGAAGTACAGTGACCTGGTCAAGGGTCGGACCCTGTTAGGAGTCTTTTACAACTAACCTTGTTAAAGGTGAGGACACACTATCTGGGAGCACACTGCTCAAATGGTGAAGGCTACAACCTTTTTGCACAACAAATACACACTATATCTGGATCTTGGTGAACTAGGAAATAGACCTGTCATCTTGATCAGTTTCAATGAATAAAATATACTCTCTTCTTCTTCACATAGATCTTCAACCAATGATTGATTCAACTATGTTGTCTCAATACATTCACATCTTCTGCTTTGCTCACACAATCACACTTAGCGATCACAACTGATCTACTCTAAGTATCCTTTTCCAAATGATATAATCAAGTCAGCCTATTAGAACCTTCTTGAAATCATATTAGAGAAACAATATAACTCTTCAACAACATCTCCAACAGTTAAACCAATCATGCAACACAAAAAGGGACCGCGTAACCCAATATGAGTAGACACGTCACTTCACACTGTCGGCTTCATCAAATTAACTGAAACTTTATTTTCAAGATGAAATACATTATGCATTTTTGACCAAACATTCTTAACTCATTACTGAACATGAAACCAAACACGCATATTAAAATGATAGGCGCAACTGCTGAAATAATATAAACACTGTCGGCTCCACAAGATAAACTCCAAAAGCTATAACTGGCTAGTAGAAACATCATAACTCAACTTGAACTACACAAATAAATCTGTGTCCATGTACATAGCTCCATAAACATGTCTACAACACAAATATAAATGGGAAAGGCTCCAACATAACCATACTAAGAATCACATACAAAACTTTGCTTGTAACACTGACAAGAACACTACTGTTACAAACAACTGTTTATACTCATAATCAACCTTTGCGTCTATAATATGATGATGATAACATATCCATACAACATATGCTCAAGGTTCTCTGCATAGAACTACAACACATGCTACTTACCATATGTTGTCATCAATGACAACATACAATCAACACTGGCTTGCTGACAAATCTCCAACAATCTCCCCCTTTGGCATTAATGGCAACATATGAGATGAAAAATACCACCAATTCAAAAGTACAATAATAATATAACATTTTCCATTTCCTCAACAACATACTCTCTCAAAAGTGATTTCTCCATCTTTTGCTAAATGCTCTGAATATCTACTGTTATATTATCTAACTATATACTCCCCCTTCATACTCCTTAGAATAAATCAACTACTTGTTTTTCATGACTATATATATACAGTCCCCCTTTGACATCAATGGAAAAGGGTGCCAAAAACAAATAAGCATAGGTACTACTCTAGAAGTAGAGTAGTCCACCATTCATCAGTCACTAAGGACTGATGCACTACTGCAAACTCTAATCAAATTTAGGGAAGAGAATTACTCCCAGCTTCTCCTTGAGATACTCAAATGTATCCTTCGTTAAAGGCTTTGTAAATATGTCTACTAATTGTTCTTTAGTACTCACATAATCCAACTTTACTTCTTTCTCTACAACTTTCTCTCTTAGGAAGTGATATTTTATCTCAATGTGTTTTGTCTTTGCATGCATCGCAGGGTTCTTTGACATATTGATAGTGCTAGTTTTGTCACAATGAATAACAATAGGATAATCAATCTGGATTCCAAAATATTTTATCATCTTCTTGATCCAAACAATTATAGAACAATTTAATGTTGCTGCTACATACTCTGCTTCTGCTGTTGACTGAGAAATACAATTCTGCTTCTTGCTTGTCCAAGTAACTAGTCTATCTCCAAGAAATATTGCTCTTTATGAAGTTCTCTTTCTGTCATCAATGCAACCTACCCAATTTGCATCTGTATACACATGAAGTTCTACATTCTCTTAGTTGGGATACCATAAACTATAGTCTAAAGTTCCTTTCAAATATCTGAATATCCTCTTTACTACCATAAGATGACTTTGTTTAGGTTCAGCTGCAAATCTTCTAGCAATACCAACTGCATTAGAAATATCTGGTCTAGATTGAGTAACATAAAATGAGCTTACCAATCGTAGACTTATATAGAGTCTTGTCAACTCCTGTAGAATAATCATCTTTTGAAAGCTTGCTTCCTGTTATCATGGGGGTTCTTACTAACTTGCAATCATCCATCTTGAATTTCTTCAATATCTCTTTCACATTTTTAGACTTATTAATGAAAATGCCTTTCTCTGTTTGCATCGCATTTAATCCCAAAAAGTACTTGATAGGTCCAATCATGCTCATTTCAAATTCTCTTTGCATCTCTTTAGCAAATTTTTCACTAAGCTTGTCATTACCACCAAAATAAATGTCATCAACATAAATAGCAACTAGTAATTGTCCTTCAGGTGTCTCTCTTATGAATAAGTTATAATCTATTGCTCCTTTCTTGAATCCAATCTTTGTCAAGTAACCATCTAGTCTTTCATACCATGCTCTAGGGGCTTTCTTAAGTCCATAAAGGGCTTTCTTTAGTCTGCATACCATGTCTGGTTTGTCTGATAAACTGAATCCTTCAGGCTGCTCTATGTATACTTCTTCCTTCAACTCTCCATTCAGGAATGATGACTTGACATCCATCTGATATACCTTAAATTCTTTGAATGTTTCATAGGCTAGAAATAACTTTATGGCTTCCAATCTGCTTACAAGGGAAAATGTATCAGAGTAATCAATTCCTTCTCTTTGCGCATATCCTTTACATATTAGTCTTGCTTTATTTCTTACTACTATACCATCTTCATTCATCTTGTTTCTGAATATCCACTTGGTTCTAATCACATTTTTGTCACTAGGTCTAGGGACCAATTCCCATGTATCATTCTTAACTATCTGATCTAATTCTTCTTTTATTGCTTCATGCCAATCTGAATCATTACATGCATCTTCAACATTTAAGGGTTCAATTTGTGAAAGTAAACATACCACTTCATCCATTGTTGAACTCTTTGCTTTTGATCTTTTCATGACTTTGTTGTTCTGATCTCCAATGATATCTTCTTTTGAATGGTATCTATACACACTAGATTGTGCACTTCTCTAAGTCTTTACTTCCAAGGGAATCCATGAATGGAAAACCTTGAAAAGTGACCTAGAGCTCCCTAGGCATGGAGTGCAAGGATATTAAGAGTGCTCTCAGCTAGAGCTATTAAGCCTATGACCTTGCTAGTAAACGATGCAATGGGAGATTCAATGGAGACAAGGGCAAGAATGCAATATCCTCAAGAATCAATATGAGAATGAAATGCAACTATGCTAGAAATGAGAATGCAAGCTAAGCTATGAAAAGAAAGATGCAAGTGTTACAAATCCTTGCTAATTAAGCTATGTGAACTAAAATAGAGCATGAAAGGAAACTAAGCTAAGAAAGCATAAATATGAAGCTAAGCTAAGAATGCATGAATGAAGGCTAAATGCAATAAGATCTCCAAAAGCTCCAAAGTCTCCAAGAAATCCTGCAGCATAAGATTAGCATAAAAAGTTGGGTCCTAAAATGAGAAGAGAGCTCTCCTTTTATAAGAAATGAGAAAGAATGGACCATGGAGATTAAGAGGCAAAAGATTTAATCAAGGGTGGAGCTTGAAAGAGGAGCAATCCATGTGCACAAATATCCTCAAATGAGAAAATAAGAATTGACTTTTGTGCCCCACATGAGACAAAAAAGGCTTTTTTCCCTTTTTATAAAATAGGAATAATGCTTTATTTGTGTAACTTAGGATAAAAGGAAAAGTGGGGACTTTTTATTTAATAAAAGGGGAGGAAATTCCTTTTAATTAAATAAAGACTTATGATAAAATGGTTAGCCCATAGAAAATAATCGAATAAATGATAGAACTAGGATTTGATCAAGAATGAGCAATTGAAGATTTAACAAATAATGCTAGCAAGGAGATAATAGTCTAAGTGACCATTTTTTGGGTGATTACAGTATCTAGATGTGAATTTTGGAACATTAGGTGTGACTCTCTCATCTATCTTCTGTGATTCTTCTTCACTTGTTTCAAGTTCATTGAATAATACATCAATGTTGTCAAACATTTCTTCAACAACTGCTTCTCTACTGATAGGTCTAGGTTCATCTTCAATCATAGGTTCATAATCATAGTATCTCTCTTGAATCATAAACTTCTCATCAATCTTCACATGTGCACTTTCAATGATCTTCTTTAGTCTCAAGTTAAAACATCTATAAGCTTTGCTTTTAGTAGAGTAACCAAGAATACCTTCATCGCTTCTTGCATCAAACTTCCCAATAGCTTCATCTCTCTTGATATAACACTTGCTTCCAAAGATTCTGAAGTATTTTACTATAGGTACATTCCCAAACCCTAGCTCATAAGGTGTCTTGTCTATGCCTAGCCTTAATTGAATTTTGTTGATAGTATAGACTACAGTACTAACTACATCTCTCCAATAGGTGTGTGTAACTTTTCCTTCAATCATGATAGTGCACGTTGTGTCAAGTATGATCCTATTTCTTCTTTCTACAATTCCACTATGCTAAGGGGTTCTAGGTGCACTTAGCTCTCTCTTTATCCCATGTTCTTCACAATACTCATAAAATCTGTCAGAGGTGAATTCTCCTCCTCTATCTGATCTCAAACATTTTATCTTTAATCTAGACTCATTTTCAACTTTAGCTTTGAATATCTTGAACTTCTCAAATGCTTCAGATTTCTCTCTTAAGAACACAACCCACATCATTCTATAATAATCATCAACAAACAAAATAAAGTACCTTTCACCACAGTATGATCTTGTTTGAGTTGGTCCACATAAGTCTGTATGCACTAGATCCAAAAAATTTTTTGCTAAGTTTTGTTTGCTTCTGAATGAATTCTTTACATGCTTTCCCATCACACATTCCCTACATATTGTATCAACTGGTTTTGCAATGCTAGGGAGGTCTCTTACTACCTTACATTGCTTATCTTTACTATATTGTCAAAATTGATGTGACATAGTCTTTTGTGCCTTAACCAATTGTCATCTACTTTTGCAACAAAACAACTTGCTTCTGAATTAAGCTAAAAAACATTACCTTTTGTCTTTGAACCTGATGCAATCATTACTCCTTTTTTATTAATGATGCACTTATTGTTTTTGAATTCTAACTAATATCCTTTGTCAAGCAACTGTCCAAAACTTAGTAAGTTATGTTGCAAACCATCAACATATAGAACATCATTAGTGTTATTCTTTACATCCAAAGTGATAGCTCCTCTACCTATGATAGGTTTAGGAGAGTTGTCTCCAAATCTAACCATGTCACCTTTATACTTATCCAGATGTACAAATCTATCTTTGTCTCCTGTCATGTCATGTGAACATCCACTATCAATGATCTAGTCTGTCCTGATGTGTGCTTGTGAAATCAATGCTAGCTCTTGTGCTTTCTTTTCATCTTCAATATCCATTTCATCAAACATTTTTTTCCATGTCTTCAGTTGCAATAAATCCAATTTCATCTTCTCCTAAATCTTCATCTGATACTCCATCTCCAGCATAGTAACATTCTTTTGTATTCTTAGGCTTGAAATTAGTTGTGTACTTCTTGACTCTTGTAGGACACTTAGATGCAAAATGACCAATCTTGTTACATGAAAAACATTTGAATGGTAACTGACCTTCATATTTTCCTTTTCCTTTTCTTTCTTTCTTAGCAATCATAGCAATGAATTCATCTAGTTCTTTATCCTCATCTTCATTATCAACATTACTAGAAGTGTTCAAGGATTTCTTACCATGGACTGAGGCTTTGAATGTTGTTTCACTTTTAGGCTTTGTCTTCAATCTTGATATCTCGAATGCTGAAATTTTTCTGATTAAGCTCTCTCTTTTGAAGTCTTTTTAAAACTGCATAGTCTCATCTAGGATGTTTATCTTATTCTCATATTCTTCTATCAGAGTAGTCGTCAACTTATCCATTATGTCTTCTTCTAAAATTTCTCCACCATTGTCCTTGATTCCTACAACTACTTTATTAATTATTTGATTGTAGGCTCTGATGTTTTCTTTAGGTAGCATCTCCAAAGTATTATTTCTTTTCTTCCATGTCTTTCTGCATGCATTCTTGGTTTAGATATCTCCATAAAACATGTCTTCTAGATACTTCCATATTTTATAGGCTTTATCTACTTTCTTGATCTCTGAAAACTCACTGTCAGATAAGGCACTAATAAGGGCTTCTTTGGTAATTGCATTTTGAGTGAACATTTCCTTTTTCTTAATAGTTGCATCATCTTTTGCAAGATCTTTTAGAGAGGGAATCTGAACATCTTGAGTAGCTACTTCAAAAATCTCAAAACCAATGCACTATAAATGTGTTATCATTTTGTTCTTCTAGTCTAGATAATTATCTCCATCAAACTTAGGACTTTCTTTTCTAAAGAATGCCATCTAATCAACCTCAAGTTGTTAAACTTCTCTTTGAGGCACTTGGCTCTGATACCAATTGTTAGGAATAGTCCCAAGAGATAACTGAGAGAGGGGGCGGGTGGGGGGGGGGGGGGGGGCGGGTGAATCAATTATCTACAAGATTCAATTCTTTATCCAATTTAGCATAGAAGAACATTAAGTACATACACAACAAGACAACACTTAACACAACACCACAATTTTGGCTACAAGGAAACCCAAATAGGTAAAAACCTCGATGGGAATTAACACCCACTATAAACTGCACTAGAGTATAATGATCCTTGTTAGAAGATCTTACAACCATGTTAGGAGTTGATCTTTACAATACATGAAGTATAATGACCTAGTCAAGGGTCGGACCCTGTTAGGAGTCTTTTACAAGTAACCTTGTTAAAGGTAAGGACACACTGTCTGGGAGCACATTGCTCAAATGGTGAAGGCTACAACCTTCTGCACAATAAATACACACTATATCTGGATCTTGGTGAGCTGGAAAATAGACCTATTGTCTTGATCAGTTCCAATAAATAGCTTATACTCTCCGCTTCTTCACATAGATCTTCAATTCATGATTGATTCAACTATACTGGCTCAATACATTCACATATTTTGCTCTGCTCACACAATCACACTTAGCGATCACAACTGATTGACTATAAGTATCCTTCTCCAAATGATATAATCAAGTTGTCCTATTAGAACCTTCTTGAAATCATATTAGAGAAACAATATAACTCTTCAACAACATCTCCAATAGTTAAACCAAGCACGCAACACAAAAAGGGACCGCACAACCCAATATGAGTAGACGCGCCGCTTCACACTTTCAGCTCCATCAAATTAACTGAAACAATATTCTCAAGCTAAAATACATTATGCGCTTTTGACCAAAAATTCTTAACTCATCACTAAACACAAAACCAAACACGCATATCAAAATGATAGGTGCAACTGTTGAAATAATATAAACACTGTCGGCTCCACTAGATAAACTCCAGAAGCTATAAATGGCTAGTAGAAACATCATAACTCAACTTAAACTACACAAATAACTCTACGTCCATGGACATAGCTCCACAAACATGTCTACAACACAAATATAAATGTGCAAGACTCCAACATAACCATACTGAGAATCACATACAAAACTCTTCTTGTAACACTAACATGAACACTACTGTTACAAACAACTACACAACTATCTGTACTCAGAATCAACCTTTGCGTCTATGATATCATGATGATAACATATCCATACAACATATGCTCAAGGTTCTTTGCATAGAACTACAACACACACTGCTTACCATATGTTGTCATCAATGACAAACATATAGTCAACACTAGCTTTCCAGCAAATCTCCAACATATTTAAACCCTTCCAATTCTTCAGAATAACACCATCCTAGTCAGAAAAAATCCCTTCAATGTGATTTATTTCCTTTAATCTATTATTTAATGTTTCTACCACAACTTCTATTTTGTTAATTAAAGACTCTGGGTTCATTTTGATATCTTGGAATATGCATCTATTTCTCTCCTATAATTCCCATGCAACTATCGAAAGGACAATTACCCATAGATTTCTATACAAGTTATTGTGTCTATGATTTGGCCATGTCTGGAGGAAATTTAACAAAGTGTTTGGTAAAGGAGGTTGCCAATTTAATTTATGGCATATACTTATCCAACATTATATAGAATAATCACACGATAGTAAGATATGATCTATCAATTCTTCTTCATTTTCACATAATGGACAACGGATTGGACCCGAGAATCCAATTTTCTTGAGTCCTTCTGCTGAGAGGATTTTCTTTTGTAATGTTGTCCAAAGGAATGTTCCAGCTTTGGGGGAGGATTCTTTGTTCCAAAATAGATTAATTGGTAGCTCCTATTCAAGCAATAGTAATGAATCTATGATAAGATTATACCCTAATTTCACTTTATAGTTACTATCATTTGAACTACCCCATACAATTTTGTTCGATTTATTTTTAAGTGTAAATAGTCTATTTCTCAGATTTTTAGATAAGGTCTTCTTTAAGTTGTCTAGAAGGGAGGTATTGTTCAAATATTTCCATTCCCATCCCTCTTCATTTTTGGAGATATATTTATTTAGCTTATGACCCCATTCTCGGGCAAGTGTTTGTTTAACGATAGGATCTAACCCTAAGGTGTCTAGGGGTTGAAAACCAACCCATGAGTCTTCCCAGAACAAAGCATCTTCACCTTTACCAATATCCCAAGTTAACTTGCTACTAATGAAATCCATGCAATCTACCATGAAGTTCCATATATGGGATCCTTTGACATGGTTTCTTGCCCTAAATATGTTGATAGGTTTTGCATTGGATATATACTTGTTCAGGAGAATAGAAACCCATTTTCTATCTCTATGTTGGAACATCTTCCAAATTAGTTTATCCCCTAAAGCTTTATTTTGAAACTGAATATTCTTGATACCGAACCCTCCTTTGGCTCATGGAAGACATATGTTGTCCCACTTCATAAGAGCCCATTTTCTTTTTTCCGACGTACCTTGCCAAAAAAAGTTTCTTAATTTTGATTCGATTTTGTTTTTGGTGCTAATAGAAACATGGAAAATTGACATTTGATAGATTGGGATGGTGAATAAAATAGTTTTTATCCTTGTAGTTCTACCCGCATTGGATATCCATTTGCCTTTCTAGCTTTCTATTTTAGATCAAAGTTTAGGTAATAGATTATTTCAATGTTTGTTGCAATTTTGACCTTTATATATAGGAATGCCCAAGTATTTGCAAGGGAAATCTCCAATCTTGTATCCTAAGGTTTTATAGATCTCTTTATGGATTTTAGTGTCTGTATAGAGGAAAAATATTTGTTGATTTGGAAGGGTTGATTATTTTTCCTGAGGCCTCCACATATAGATTGAGGATGTCCCTAAGTTGTTTGGCCTCTTAATTTGAGCTTTTGTTAGGGAGTAAGGTATCACCAAAAAATTGTTGATGTGTGATATTGGGTACAATTTTTCTACTTTGATTCCATAAAGTTGACCTTCTACATATTTTTTATGGATAGTTATACCTAGAGCTTCTGCTATTATAAAAAATAGAAAAGGGGAGATGGGGTCTCCTTGTCTAATTCCACGTGAAATACTAAAATATCCTTCTAGAGTTCCACTGATGAGGAGGGAAATTTTAGGAGTAGATATGCAGCTAAAAATTATATTAATCCAAGATTTTGAAAACCCAAAGGCCTCCATACATTTACATAGAAATCTCCAATCTACCTTATCATATGCCTTTTGGATATCTAGTTTAATTAACATAATAGGTTCCTTGTTGTGTTGTACTGTATGGATTATTTCTTATGCTATAATAATACCTTCTAAGATGGACCTATCTGGCATGAATCCAATTTTTTCCTCTGATATGATTTTGGTTAGTAATTTTTTTAGTATGTTGGCTAGAGCTTTGCATAGGATTTTATAAATTGTATTGCATAGAGCTATAGGTCTGAAATTTGCCATGTTTTCGTAATTATATTTTTTGGGGATAAGAGCCAAAAAGGTATTATCCGGATTCAATTGAAATAATGCCTTATCCGGATTCAATTGAAATAATGCATCTTTTATTTCATTAAGGGAGAGCTTTCTATTTAGATATTTTTTATCCTCTTGGGTAACTAATTTTTGTATGGAGGGTAACATTTCTTTTTGAGCCATTAAATTGGAAGAATCATAATTGTTTAAGATATTTTGGTAATAGTTAACAAATTCATTATTTATCTGTTCTTGGTTATCTAGGCTTACTCTATTTATATTTTTTATTGTTGTGATTTTATTAATGTTTCTTCTAGCTTTCGTTCTATTATGAAAAAACTTTGTATTTCTATCTCCATCCTTTAGCCAAATTTCCCTAGATTTTTTTCTCCGATGGATTTCCTCTTTTGTTAATATATCTTCATATTTGGATAGAAGTTCCTTTTCTTTATGATAACTTATGTCATTCATCCCTGATTTGATGACTTCCTCATTAAGAACACTTATCTCTTTTTCAATTACTATTTTTTCCTCAAAGATATTGTAGAAATATTCTTTATTCCATCTAAGAATCTTATTTTTAACAGCTTTGAGTTTGGAGACAAAGCAAAACATTTTGGATCCTTCAAAGTGTTCTTCCTTCCACCATTTCTCTAATAAGTTCAAGAAATCGTTAGGTTGGAACCACATATTTTCTAACTTAAAAGGATTCCTGAAGGGTTTTTCTTTAGTTTTGATATCTAGTCTTATTGGGAAATAATCGGAGCCGACAATTATTAAGATTTATGTTGTTAAGTTAAAGTCTACTGCTCCTAGTTCCCCTTTTATCATGAATCCATCTAATCTTTCAATAATTATGCTAAGACCTTCTCTTCTATTAGTCTAGGTATAATCCCCATTAGAATTTTTATTTTTTTTGGTAAAAGGCCTTAGCCAAGAATTTTATTAATTTTAGAAAGTTACATGAACCCCACTCAGTGCAGGCATTGGTAGGAAAGAGTGGGGTTGATAAAACCTCTAGCCATGCTTGGGACCAAAGTCCATAAACTAATACATAATGTTTTAAGAGGGCATTCCCTCTTATTACAATTTGATAAATTAGAACATAAAATTGGTTATTCTGGTCTTTCTTCTCCTTGATTGTTGTAGATCGCCCTTATTGTCCTTACATCATTCTGAAATTAAAAGTCTCAAGTCTATATTCAATGCTACCCCTGCTGGACTCGTAACTTCCTTTTTCTGATACCTCTACACTGTAGACAAAATAATACAAAATAGTTTATGATATATGAACCTCACTTATATCAAAATACATAGTTTATTTTTCGTTACTTTTGTACCTGTATTACCTGTAACAAAACAAATTCTTGGCAGAGATCTTTGTTAGAAGATACAAAGTTCAAAGTAGGTCCTTAATTTAACTCTTATCCTCATATTATAAAAGTATTAATTTCATGAAGTCCTAAACAAAAAATGGATCAAAGGGAGCTAAGTACTTTTTAACTACTCCAAACCTACAGCTCTGCGTAAAAATGTTAGATACCTTGTTTAAATCTAGAACTAGAACGCTGCTAGGTTAGCCATATATGAAAAAGATTAAAGAGATCATAATTAAAGAAAAATAGATGAATCCTGCATACTGCTTTAAACAAAGATCCTCTTTCTGAAAAAAAAACCTTGATTGCCTTAAGCTAAGATTTGAAATAGAGAAAAAGAAGGAGCTTACATGCCTTTGAGAGGTGTCCCTTGAGCTACCTGCAGAAAACTATTATACAAAACTAGATAAAGGAGAGGACAAAGCCTCAAGAAACACAAACCAAAAAACCCTCTGTGAAGATATCGTTAGCTTGAAGTCAACACAACATTTGTCTGTTGACTTCAAGATAACGATCTTAGAAAAGAGATAGCCATGCAAGCTCTTTGATCCTGAAGAGGAGAACTATTGAAATACATGCTAGCATATACTACCTTATAGGGGGATCTAGCTCTTGCTACAAGGGAGGCTAGAAGAAAACTGCCTATCTAAAGATAGAAGCGAATCTGAGGGAGGCTTATAGGTTAAGCATCTGTTGGGGCTTACAGTTTTAAAATGACAAATAAACCCAAAGAGGAGGACATTTGTCTAAAGAAGCCCGACTCTCTTAAACCTTATCCTTACAAAGTGAAAATAGGAAGGCCATATCGAAGGACATATTATTAAGCATAAGACTAACAAGGAAGATTTCTATAATCATGGATATAAAAGCTGCATGCTCCAATCAAAACTGATCCATAAGAAAGATAATGTATCTATGACTAAAATATATATATAAGTATGTATGTGTATATATATAAATGTTTATATATATATATATATATGTTTATATATATATATATATATATATATATATATATATATATATATATATATATATATATATATATATATATATATATATATATATATATATATATATATATATATATATATATATATATATATATATATATATATGAATATTTATATATATATACAAACTAAAATAACTAAACACATACATAAAAGAAAATAAATATACCCATTTGAATATTTGAAAATTCATATAACTCTTTTGATTTTGTTTATCTTGTTGATAAATTTGAAAGCATTAAGCCATATGAAATATAAAATCATATAAAATTAGAAGTTTACCTAATATATTCTTTGAGGGTTTTAATTAGGGCAGGACAATCTTACATACACTAGATTAGTTAGGAAAGAATCTTGTCAACTAAATCTCATCCAACCATCATACTTTTATATTTTTCCTTCTAAAGACTCGCATGTCCTCTTGCACTGTGTAGAGATTTGAAGCGGCTGCGATAGTTATAAGGAAAGGGCTTACGAGGTTAAAAGATTTAACAGGCAACTATCCAACATAAAAAGGTACTAGTGTGATTCTCCTTAGGCCCACTGGGGGCCCATTCTTTAATTATGCCTGAAAGAAAGTTATCCTATTAGGTTTGCCTTTTGAAATGCATGTAACTTGTGTTATAATATAAGCCTTATATTTCAAACCATAATCCATTGCTGCTCTAACATTATCATCTATTACTTACTGTTAGGGTTCCAAATCCTGTGTCGAGATACCTTAATAAGCAAAAAAAACAAAAAAGTATTGTCATCCAGAGCATCTATATAGTTTAATTTTGTCCATTATACTAATAATCTCTATCACTATAGCTCTACTATTCTTTTCTAATTACACTACAACTCCAAGAATCACCATCTTTTCATAGAATGATGATCTTTTCCTCATCTGCCAGAATGTCCCTTGAGCTCTTCTTCACTAAGGGAGTGATGATCTTTACATTGTTGATCTCATCCCCGTCTAGTTCCTTGGGAATTTCAAAACCCTCCTCCTTGAAATAATCCAGAACCCAATCAAGTTCCACTTCTTCTTTGAGCACAGTGGTTATTAGAAAATCTAATTTGCGCCTCATCAATGGCCAGTTTTTGTCAAATTTGGATTCATCTTTAAAAAAAACACTAATGGAAATCTCTAAAAGCTTGGGATGGAGGGAAATGCTGCCAGTGCTATTTTCATGTATATTTTAGGATATGGTATTGTTAGGTCTTTATCAATGCCATATACCGCCATCTCTAAACCTCCCAAAACTTCATCTTTGAAAATTACTTTGGCCGCCTCTATGATCCTCACCTTTTCTATTCCATTGAATGTTGTTAGGGAAATAAAAAGCTCTACAATGTGTCAATTAACATGGACTGTATAGTCATTGTCAAAGTGGTGCTCCCCTAGTCCCTTCTCCAGAGCTCTATAAGTTGTATCCGAAAGGGAATTGAGGATGCCATTCCACCTCTCTGGCTTAATGTCATCGCGAAAGGCCATTTGCCTATTTTCCTTCGTATGGAAGGTTACCAATCTAGGCTCCATCCCTTGGCAAGAGAAATTCAAACAAGTTAACTTTCCTTACCATTTCTTGGTGTTAAATAAAGTCTTATGCCTTCTTTGATCCCAATTTTATTATGATTTGATGCCTGAGCTCATGTGAGATTACTCAATTTTAATACTCCATCATTTCATCATTATCATGTGCTTTAAAGCTGAGGGCCAGTTGTAACTCCAATAATTTCTATAAGAGTCTTTGAGATTTAGAGTGGTTAAGGTTTTCGAAAAGGAGAGAGGGCGTCGAAGTCATAAAATTTGTAATAATTGTTAATTACTCCCTGCCAAGTGTGATGGTCCTTTCCTAATTTGTCGGAGCGCTAATGGATGCGGGAAATATTTTTGATGAGAGAGGAAACTATTATAAATATGTATATTATATTAAGGTTACCATAGATATTTATATATTATACTAATATGTAAATATATATATATATATATATATATATATATATATATATATATATATATATATATATATATATATATATATATATATATATATATATATATATATATATATATATATATATATATATATATATATATATATATATATATATGTGAAAATTAGGGTAGTGAGAAGACATAAAGTGAATATAAAAACAAATTATGAGATAAATTAAACTATGTGAGAAATCTCTAATCTCTTAATTAGTGAAAGAGTAGATATATTTGTTTATAAATACATTACTATATAAATATATTTATATGCCAAACAGGGGATTTTTTCAGAAGAGAATATATATATATATATATATATATATATATATATAGAAACCTTAAGGGAAGATATTCATAAAATTTAACATGAGGATATCCTACTGTTCATTTGTGAATATATATAACGATAATACACCTGTATATGAGAATTTTTAAATTTCGTTATCTTTGTGTATGAGTAAGAATATGTGATTAGTTTTTAAAATATGTTAATACATATTAATATGAACTTGACCGAGTCTGGTTTGTTGAATCTTGATGGCTAGGGTATGTGAGCCTCTATCCAATGATGTAACTTATAATTGTCCTAAAATAGGAATTATGTGCTTATGTTGCAGGTTGGGGATAGGTTACAAAGATTAGACAAAATTCATAATCTAAGTCATGATGATTCCTAAATGTTAATAGAAGTTAGCTTGATTATTTAAGGATTATTTCAGGTTCAGCCTTGCCTTTAATGGAGAGAAACATAGGTTGCCTTTATAGATTCTTTTATGCAAAGGCACACTTTATTGAAGTGTGATGCCATCTGCTCCCATATTTGCAAGTTCGCCTGCTCTACTGTTGCCTTCCCAATATATATGGTTTAAGGTTACCTGTTTGAAGGAGTGACATAAATTTAAGGCTTGGGAGAGGAGGGAATTCAATTTACAATTAGGGGTTGATCATTTTCTAAGAGCGTTGATAACGATTACCAAGTCTCCTTCAATTTCCAAAAGTTGTATTCCTAGGGAGATGCATGTTCTTAGTCCTTTAATTAATGTTGAAAATTTGGCCCAGTTGTTGGTTTCATTTCCTAAAGGAGCAACCATATATACAATTTATTTTGCTTCCTGGTTGTGAATACTACAACCTATGCCTAATGTCCTCGGATTACAATTGGAAGCCCCATCAAAATTGAGTTTGAACCATCCTTCTTCTAGAGGGTGCCACTTACAAGCTAGTCTTTTTGATGCCTTCCCCATATCACCTGAGCCAATAAAGGGAGGGAGGGAGAGTCCTTGCCATACCCTTCTCATTTTTTCATCCCAATGACTCATAAGAAGATCAATTTTTTGTATACTAGATAATTTGTTGTTAATGTTTTCTATAATTGTTGCTTCTATTTTATTGCATAATTGCCTCCAATCCATTTTCTCATCCTTGAAGATTCTTCTATTTCTCTCTTCTAGATTTCCCAGATTAAAATAGATGGGGTAGAGGTCTAGAGGTTGGTATAAATGCTGCCCTTCTTAATAATCGGCCAGGCTTGGAGAATATTTAGAAGAGAAAAAGGCGAGGCCAATGACCATCCCAAGTTTCCTGCAAGCCATTTCCAACATTGATTTGAGAAGGGGTAGTGAACAAATAAATGATCAGTGTCCTCTTCACTATTTTCACAAAGAGGGCATCTACTTGGTCCTACTAATCCCATCCTCCTAAATCTATCTATAGTTAGGAGTCTGTAATTGAGGGCTAACCAAGTACAAAAATTGACTTTGGGAAGACATCCTTTGTTCCAACATAGGTTGGTGGGAATTTTGGTCTTTTGTCTCTTATGGTTTTTATTGATATGATCATAACCATCATTCATATTGTACTCACCATTTTTTGATACATCCCATACTAAAGTATCCTTGTTGTTACTAAGAATGATCTTTCTTTTATTAAGGGTTTTAGCTAATAGTTCCTACTCTGTTGTGGATAAACCTGAATCTTGGAAGGGTTTCCATTCCCATTCCTCCCCATGATGTACTATATAATATTTAAGGAGGGTCCCAAATCTTGATTCTAAGAAGTTTTTAAGAGGTACATTATTAATTTCTTTATTTAAGGCTTCATATCCTCCTCAAGAATTTGTCCAAAAGAGTACTTCTTCACCAGTGCCTAAGTTCCAAGTTAGTTTATCCATAATGGTGTGCCTACAATCTAACAAAAAATTTCATATTCTGGATCCTCTCAGAGGATTAATCTCCCTTAAAATGTTGATGGGGGAAGCGTCGTTGAGATACTTTCTAATCAAAATCTTGGCCTATTTAACCTCTAGATTTCTATACAATCTCTATACCAATTTTGCTCCTAGAGCTCTCCCTTGATCCCCAAGATTTTTAAGACCAATACCACCTTCCTCTTTTGGTCTACAAACATTTTCCCATGAAATTAGGGGGATTTTTTTCCTTATCTCCACTTCCTTGCCAAAAGAAGGTTCTCAAGTACTTGTTAATTTTTGATTTTTTATTAGCGGGGAGATGGCTATATGATAATTGATATGTTGGCATAGCTGGAAAAACTAACTTAACCATGGTTGCCTTGCCCACTGAGGATAACCATTTACCCTTCCATGAGTTCATCTTGTTCTTGATCTTCTCAATCAAAGGGTTCCAAATATCAGTAGTCCTATTATCCTTGACCAATGAGAGGCCCAAGTATCTACAAGGAAGATTGCTCTGTTTAAAATTGAGGATATGAAAAATATCTCTTTCAACCTCCTTATTCATGTTGAAGAAAAAGATCTCAGATTTATCTGGGTTAATTTCCTGTCCAGATGCTTTGGTGTAAGACTCCAAAATATTTTTAAGGGCCCTGGCTTATTTCATTTTGCTAGCTCCATATAGCAAGGTATCATCAACAAAATGTTGATGAGTTGTGGGCTTCAATTCCGTTGTGATGGCCATGCCCTCAATGGTTCCTTTTTCTTGTTCCTTTGTAATAGCCCTACCTAAGGCTTCAACCATGATGATAAATAGAAAAGGGGAGATAGGATCTCCTTGTCTTAAGCCCCTAGAGATGTTGAAAAAACCCTCTGGAGTACCATTAACTAAAATAGATATTGACGAAGTGGATATACATTCAAAGATTAGGTTGATCCAACTTTTGGAAAAACCAAAAGCTTCCAGACATTTACATAGGAATCTTCAGTCCACCTTATCGTATGCCTTCTTTATGTCTAACTTAACGAGCATGCTCAAATTCTTATTTTGTTGGACTGAGTGAATGGCCTCTTAGGCAATAATGACTCCATAAATTGATCTACCAGGGACAAACCCTATTTGTTCCTTGCTAATAAGGGAAGAAGTTTCTGAAGCCTTATAGATAAAGTTTTGGTTAAAATTTTATATAGGGTGTTACAGAGTGCAATAGGTCTGAATTCATTCAGGCTCGCTGGTTTATCTTTCTTGGGGATAAGGATATGAAGGTATTGTTTACTTCTTTCAGTGTCTTACCTGAGTTTCTAATGCCTTCTAAAGAATATGTTATCTCCTCTCCTATAAAATACCAACATTTCTGAAAGAAGACAACATAGAAACCATTTGGGCCTGGTGATTTGTCTGGATGCATTTGCATAAGAGCATTTTTTACCTTCTCCATATAAAATTTCCTTGTCAAGGTTTTGTTTTGAAGTTTGGTTATGACTCTAGGAATGTTTTTAAGAAAATCCGTTTGATTATTCCTGCCAGAAAATTCCAAGTTATTGAGGATATTATTAAAGTATCTAACTGTTTCATTATCAATTTCTTTTGGATCATCTATTATGCATCCCTTATCATCCTTAATATTTGTTATTCGATTAAAGCTCCTCCTCTACTTCATGCTATTATGAAAAAATTTAGTATTTCTATCTCCTGCTTCCAACCAAGTCTCTCTAGATTTTTGTTTCCAAAAAATTTCCTCTCTTGCTAGGATTTCTTCATATTCTAATAGTAGCTTATTTTCTTTAAGATATGAAACATCATTCATTCCTTCTTGAATAACCTGGGTGTTGATTTCTCATAGTTCCTTTTGTAGCTTTGATTTCAAATAAAAAAGATTTCCAAATTTATTGGCATTCCAGTCTAAAAGTTTGTTCTTAATCCATTTGAGCTTATTCACAACTATGAACATTTTGGAACCCAAAAAGTTAGGTTCCTTTTGTACACACTCAAATGGTGCACTTCTCTAAGTCATTACAACCAAGGAAATTTACGAAGAGGAAACCTTAGAAAGTGACCTAGAGCTCTCTATGCATGGAGTTGCAAGATTATTTTAAGTTTGCTCTCAGCTAGAGCTATTAAGCTAATGACCTTGCTAGTCAACCACACAATGAGAAATTCAAATGAAGACAAGGGCAAGAATGCCAATATCCCCAAGAATAATTATGAAATGCAAATGCAACTAGATTAAGATGAATATGAAAGCTAGAAATGAGAGATGCAAGCTAAGCTATGGAAATAAAAGTACAAGCTATGCTATGAAAAGGAAAGATGCAAGTATTACCAAGCCTTCCTAATTAAACTAGATGAAGTAATCTAAAGCATAAAGGAAACTAAGTTATGAATGCCACGATAATGAAACTAAGATGCAAGAAATGAAACTATAATAGCATGTAAATATGAAAGTCAAGAATGCTCCAAATCTCCAAAGCTCCAAAATCACCTAGAAAACTTGCAGCATAACATTAGTATTCAAAAGATGGGTATGCAAATGAGAAGGAATGGACCATGGAGATTAAGAGGAAAAAAATTTAATCAAGGGTGGAGCTTGAAAGAGGATCAATTCATGTGCCCAAATATCCTCCAATGAGAAAATAAGAGTTGACCTTTGTGTCCATATAAGACAAAAAGTGTTTTTCTTCTTTTTATAAAATATGAATAATGTTTTATTTGTGCAACTTAGGATAAGAGGAAAAGTGGGGGCTTTTTATTTAATAAAAGGGGAGGAAATATTCCTTTTAAATAAATAAAGACTTATGATAAAATGGTTAGCCCATGAGAATATAATTGAAAATGATGAAAATAGGATTTGATCAAGGAAATTGATATAATTGAAAAATGTTGATTTTTTAAAATATTGATTCAGGGATTTGATAAATTGCTAAATGGGGGCCCAAAGTCTAGACGACCATTTTAGGGTGCATACATTTGCCCCTCTTTGACTAATGTGTGATCATTTTGAGAACACATGTGGTCAAAGAAGTTGAAATGTGAGTTCATTTTGGGATCACAAAACAACTCAGACATGTGTTCATTTTGGGAACATGCCCAAACAAAAATAAACAAAAGATTCTAGACATGAGTTCATTTTGGGATCACATCCAAAATAAGAGATAAAAATCTCAAGCTGAGCGAAAACTCATAAAAAGATAGCTAAATCAAGAAAATCAGGGATTAAATCTAATAGGTACTGCCCCCTCGGAATTGAAATTGAAATCAGGTAAAGGAGAACAACAGATTAATAAAAGATGATCAAATAATAATGAAATCATAATCAAAGATAAAGGATAATAGGATAACCGTTAGGTAGTGAAAACATGCCTCGATGATGAATGAGAAGAAAAGAAATGAGGTGAATGGAAGACTAGAAGTGTGAAAGATATGAAAAGGAAGAAATTTCATCAAAGATCAAAAAATTATGCCTCAAAAGGTCAGTCAACTGCATAGAAGAAAGAGAAATTTTGAAGTGCAATTTTGACTATCAAGGTGAACTCTGATTTCGGTTTCAATCCTGAAAAGAATAGAAAATGATGTGATATGAAAGACAAGAAGTGAAAGACATGATTGAGAAGAAGCAAAAGATGAGCGCAGTTGACCAACTAGTCCATGAAAGATGAAGGAGAGCTCTCTCCATATGCAAGATGCAAAACTAACTAATCATGAACCTAAGAATGCAAGCTACTATGAAAGTGGTTGACTTTCAAGGTCATAACGCCAATAGACATCTAATAATCATCATTGAGCTTTATTGGTAGTGTCGTAAGATCATACAATACACACTAGTATGACTATGGGTATATGAATATGATCCATATCAAATAGAATGTGGAAATCCCACCTAGGCACCAAAGACATGTAGGTCAAGATGACTAGTGCAGTGAGATTACCTAAGTTTGCTATAGCAAGATTATGATGGCATCATGACATAAGAAGGTCAAGATGGCTATAAGCATGCACTCGCATAAAACAGTCAAGGATAATACCTTGTAGATCCTAGGTGTCAAGTGGAACAAGAATAAATGCTAATGACAATTAGGACTAACAAAATATACCCACAAGCAGAAAAAGCAATAAAACATGTCCTCATGCCCTCAGTCTTCTAGCTCAGCATCATCGAAAACTATCATAGGGAGAGAACACTCATCAAAGAAATCATCATAGATAGCACACAAAGAAAAACAAAGTGAACATATCTCAATTGAGTTGATTGTTTAAGTGCGTGTGTGTAGGTCATAGAGTCAAACTTTGAGTATCACATCTGCTAGTGGAAATATCATATCATGCTAGACTGCGGGTAAGATATCTGATAAGTGTTGAGAAACACTTGACGCTAGGGTAGTGTTGAAAAACACAGTTTGGGGTGGTGTTGAAAAACACCTGTTTGTGAAATGCCCCAAGAGACAAACGCACCTAAAGGACCTGTGCTAACAGGTATGCCCCCTAGACAAAAATAAAGACCAATTCCAGACCAAATCAAATAAGGTCAAGGCATGATGGAGAATGGCTAAGTGTCGAGGACGCATGCTAAAAGACAAGGGTGCGAAAGGCGTTAAGTAGTGCATGTTTCCAGGTTTTCACCACTTGGAGATTTTTTTTATTTTTTCAAAAAAAAAAAATTGGTATTTTTGCTACCAAGGTGCCTGTTTCCAAGTTTTCACCAAGGCACTTTTTCTATTTTTTTGCATTTTTTTAGGATTTTATATGCTTTTTAGGATTTTTTTCAGCATCATATATGAATTTTTTGAAAAAAAATTTAGGATCAATAAGTATGTACAAAGGATGCCCCCAGACAGAACGAGCATCAAACTCCCAAGCAAGATCACATCATGTAGTCTCAATGTCTAGTAAGGTGGGGAACGAGAGGGAGTAGCAAGTTGGCAGAAGAGATGAAAGACAAGAGAATGAAAAGAAGAAATCCTCAAGGGAAAACTCCTCAAGCGTACCCAAGCTAGGGAAAAATTGTCAGGTAAAGCATATTTGAACAAGCAATGAAAGGCCAGCATAGGATAAGTCACAAAGGAGTAGACATGTCAAGAGGCTTCATATCATCATTTTTTACTCTTTTTTATTATATCAAGACCAAAGGAGAAAAAGATAGCGAAAGGCTAGAATGAATGGAGGAAAATGAAACCTAAACATGAATGGAATGAAAGCAAGATCATCGTAAGATAGCTCACAAGATAGCCAAATGTTCGTGTATAGGTCAACATTATCAAGATCAAAGAGAGAAGATGAAATGGATGAAAATATGTAGAAGAACTATGCATGATGCCTAATTTCCAGGTTTTCATCATGGTACTTATCCAAGGTGCCACAAGGGAGTGGTTTTCACCATAAGATGAATTTATTTCTCTTTAATTTTTCTACCAAGGTGCCTGTTTCCAGGTTTCCACCAAGGCACATTTTCAATTTTTTATTTTTTTATTTTTTTTATTTTTTTGAAATCTTTAATTTTTTTTGGAAGAAGGCAAGCTTTTTAGATAATGCTCCTTAAAAGGATAAACCATGATATGCCAAGGATTCAAAATAATATGCTCAAAGATGCTGATAGGGAAAGGAAGATGGAAGAGAAAAATGAAGGATAAGGTTTTATGTAAAGCTAGTGAGGTTGGAAGATAGGAAGAATAGGCAAATGAGAAAAAAGGATAGAAGGTAGAAGGATAATGAATGGAAGGATTGTGAAAGGGTAGATGGAAAGGAAGGCAAGATCAACATCAACACACACCTTGAAGGGTGGCGAAAGGGTGGAGGAAATGTGAATGAAGGAATACGAGAAGGAATATGGCGAATGTTTAGCAGAAGTTGTGGTTCAGGCACATGGAATGGAAGAATGTTTTTGGAAGAAGATGAAGTGGAAGCCTTTGGAAGCTTGAATGTCAACTTCACTTGTTGTTCAACATAAGACTCTCTCAAGAGAGACTTTGGAATCCATATAGCCTTAGGATTTTTATTTCATTTTGATGATTTAGAGAGAATATCTTCAATGATGAATTTTGGAACCCATACTTGTCTTGTAGTTTTCTTCTTAGATATCTCTTTGTACTTTATGCCTCCATGTCGATTAGAGGAGACATGGTGATATTTTTTTGATGGATTCTTATATTGCTTCTTTTTCTTGTAGTGACCATTCAAGTTACTTCTAAAAGACTTGGGACTTATGGAAGAAGAAGGAGAATATGACTGGTTTAGATGAGTGGGTGGGTGAAAAGGATTCAAGGGTATGCATCTATGTTGATCTTGAGGAAAGATAGGAGATGGAGAGATGTAAGGACCCAAGATGGATGAAGAATTAGGAGAGTTAGGAGGGGAAAGTGAAGGGACATAAGGGCCCAAGATGGAAGGAAGACATGAAGCCTTTGGTATTGGTGGAGGAAGTCCAAGGATGGATGTGGAAGATGCAAAAGGATAATCAATAATTTCATCAACATCTATATGACAACCAAGGATATCAACATCTTTAGAGAGAGCATTAGGATTTTCAATAGGATGGTGAACATCTTGAATAGGAGCAACTTCTTTGATATGAATTTTCAAAGCTTGCAAAGACTTAGGAAGAGTAGAAAGTGGAGGTGAACATGGAGTGGTAGAAAAAGAAGATGGAAGACTTTGATCTTGACAAGTTGCTTTGGATAGCATAAGTGCATCATTTTTTAATTTTTTTTCAATAGGTTTAACATTGGAAGTAACAACACTATTTTCAATAACCTCAATGGAAGTAAGGTCACATTGATTGTCAATAAGCTCAATGGTGTGAGTAGTAGCTTGATCTTGCTTAGGAGATGGTGGAATGAATGCGGCAGAGCGTAGAGGATTAAAAGAACCATGAAGCGGATCAGAGATGTCATGAAAAGGATTGGACGACATGGAGGGTTCTTGATCTTGATCTTTTTTTATATTCTTTTCTTTATCATTTTTAAAGTCCTCTTGACATGGAGCCACTTCTAAGGACAAGGAAGCACGTTGGAATTGCATGAAAGATTTTGGAATAGATGGTGAAGGACTAGCTAAAGTAGGCATTATAGCGCATAAAGGCTTAGGCTCACTAGGTGTAGCATTATTGGAAGTATTTGTAGCCAAGTGAAGGTTAGCTTGAGTTTCTTTAAGAGATATCCCTTGAGGATAACTATAGGGAACCACATGAAAAGTATTAGGATCTTTGTTGGATGAAGGATTTGTGAAAGATTTGGAAGACTTGGAAGCTTTAAGAAATGTATGGGTATTGGAAGAAGTAGGGGATGGAAGAGGACCATCACAAGAAAAATGCCCATTATTAACATAATCTTGCTTGAGAGTGTCATCTTTATTTTCAGCATGAAATTTCTTAGAGGGAGGATTCTTATAATATTTACGTTTCAAATCAGCATGGTACATTTTATATTCCTCAATAGAAGTAGATGGATCATCATCAAAGTATTGTTCATAGAAATCATCAAAGTCTCTTTCAAAATCAGAATCATACGGATCACCATCACGATTTATCCAATGGGATGACTCTTTAGTAAGCACAAGCACACGACGAGGAGGACTCTTAGGAATAGATGTTTCATATGTATGACTGTATGGTTCATCATCATAGCCATCATATTCATCAAAGACGGGCGTGTCACTCTTTGTAAAAGAGGTATCATAAGGATTATCATGTTGCTCATCATGGCATGTCTCGAGAAGAGAAGTAAGACTCTTGGGAGAAGTAGAAGAGGAAAGAGATTGTGAAGAAGAAGAAAGTGAAGACCTAGTGGAGGAAGAAGACTTAGATAATGAGGAATGCGGATAATATCTAGAAGAGTCATGATAAGACTTGGAAGATGAAGAATTTGAATAATGTCTAGAAGAGTCATGGTAAGACTTGAAATGTGAAGAAGAATGAGAATATGAAGAAGATGAAGAATGTTTAGAAGAAGGAGGTCATGATATGATTGTGTCTATGATCCTAGCAAAGGCGTATGATTCAATCATCTTTTCTTTTATTTTTACTTTAAGTTTGTCACCCATGTGATATCCAGAAGGACTATTGGAGGAATAAAACTCTTCTAATTGAGCAATGAGTTCAAGATCATCCATTCTCAAGAGAGGTTCCATAACAAGGTAGTTGAAATTCATGGTTGTAGAAGAGAAGGAATCAAGCATGGAAGAAATGAATAGAAGAGATGAAAATAGAAGAAGGTAGACTAGATAATAAGAGGAAAAGAATCAAGAAGACATGAAGAATTTAGGAAGAATCATGAAGAAAGAAGAGAAATGATGAAAATGGAAGACTAGGAAGACATGGAAGAAGCGGAAGAAAGAAGACTAAGAGTCATTTTTTTGCAATTTGATACCATTGAAATTCATTTGGATATTGAGCAACATGTCATGGCACCTAAGATCTAACTTGGATTGACTAAGGAAGATTGGGAATGGTAAGAATTAGCTTCAGATTGCAGACAACTGTGAGATAGCAAAATAAGTTTGTGCGATAGTTTCCAGGCAAGCAGTGCGACTCTTGACCAGTGAACGTGGAAGATTTGGTGTTGAAAGCAATTTGGTCAATGTTGTAGGTTGCAAGTACAATTTCTTGGTTTCAAGCACAATAATATCAGGAAGTAGACACGTTTGCAAATAGTAGGTGATCAAACATGTCATCAAACACTTGCAAAAGGGAAAAAGCAACCTTGCCAAGACAAGCAATTGTGATATCAAAAATGAAAATCTACGAGCATTATCGTGATGTTTGATTTTTGAGAACGTTTGCATAGGTAGATCACAATGAGAACACTTCAAGCACTTACTACCTAGAAGGACAAAGGCTCAATACTTAGCAACTTGGCCCACAACTTGATACTTCATTGCCTCACATAAAGTGGTTGCCCACAATAGATGTTGGTGTTGTTGTGGAAGTGTTAATGGCACAACCAAAGGAACACAGATGGTGAGTAATCTTGGGGTGATTCGGGTTATTCCACTTGGATCAATCCTTGCACCAAGAAGCTAAGTGGCAAAAATAGGGTGGCCTCTACCCATGGTTCTTAGTAAGGGCTTCCGTTCGTAGCACCCCTCTTGCTCCCCAAAGGGACTCCTTACCTTGCGGCAAGTAACAGACCTCGTGGCCACAAGAGTACCTTAAGCATTCTTGCTCAACATTTTCCTCATGGTCACAATCCCACAAGTACTCACATCAAGTGAAGACAAGCACTACGTCTACCAAGGTTTTGTGTCCTTGATAGCCTTGAGTTTATAGTGGGTCGAAATAGCTGGCAATAAGCTTGTCCCCACTTGGGTCATTCCTCTTGATTGCTCAAGAGCAAGCCCACTAAAGGATTTTAAAAATCTAAACAAAAGTGGATCAACTTATGAGGTTCAAGGATTTTGTTTCACCACAAGGGTGAAGAACATACTCCTTTATCTCAAAGCTTTCTCCCAAACACACCAAACAAAGTTCAATTACCCTCTTTCTTTCAAAATCCAAAAATGGGTCAAGATTTTCTGGTTCACCACAAGGGTGAAGAGCATACTTTTCCTACCACCCAAGAATTCCTACAACAAGATATTATGTGACTACCAAAAGAAACAACTAGTATATGCCGCACTCAATAAAAAAAGCAATTAAACAAGAACGTAATTTGGTTTTTATGCTTAGGGAAACCCAGCAAAAACTATTAGTAGCCCTCTTTGACATGTATTCTTTTGGAAAATTCCAAGCAATGAGAGCACCTACAAGCACAACTTGTTAGCCCCACAAAGGTTAGCACATCAAAATTTAGATAATCTGCAAGTAAAATAGCTGATCAAATGAAAAAATTTGAAAATGAAACCAACATGGTTAGATCAAGCTTGGAAAGAACTTTCCAATGATATATCACACTTAAATTTTTGATACTATTTGTGAAAATTTCTCAAAAATGGGTGCTAGTTTTCCAGAGTGGCATAGATTTTGAAAACGCTGAAATTTTTTTAAAAAAAAAGAAGCTCAAAACAACCACTTTCAGGCACAGACAATAGCAGAATGTGCATAGGCGACAACAAAATGTGCATAGGCGACAATAGAATGTGCACAAGGGCAAGCAAAATGTGCACAGGCGACAACATAATGTGCATAGGCGACAATAGAATGCACATAGGCGCAAGCAGAATGTGCACAGGCGACAACAGAATGTGCACAGGTGACAACAGAATGCGCACAGGTGCAAGCATAATGTGCACAAGTGACAACATAATGTTCACAGGTGTGAACAGAATATTCACAGGCGTGAATAAAATGCTCACAAGCGTGAACCGATATGTCGTAAGTGGCGTTTCTCTTGTTTGCGTAAAATTGAGCTGAAAATATACAAAACTTGATAAAAATGCAAAGAATGAGGCTCAAAGCCCCACGATGGGCGCCAAAAATGTACACACTCAAATGGTGCACTTCTCTAAGTCATTACAACCAAGGAAATTCATGAAGAGGAAACCTTAGAAAGTGACCTAGAGCTCTCTATGCATGGAGTTGCAAGATTATTTTAAGTTTGCTCTCAGCTAGAGCTATTAAGCTAATGACCTTGCTAGTCAACCACATAATGAAAGATTCAAATGAAGACAAGGGCAAGAATGCCAATATCCCCAAGAATCACTATGAAATGCAAATGCAACTAGATTAAGATGAATATGCAAGCTAGAAATGAGAGATGCAAGCTAAGCTATGGAAATGAAAGTACAAGCTATGCTATGAAAAGGAAAGATGCAAGTATTACCAAGCCTTTCTAATTAAACTAGATGAAGTAATCTAAAGCATAAAGGAAACTAAGCTATGAATGTCATGATAATGAAACTAAGATGCAAGAAATGAAACTATAATAGCATGTAAATATGAAAGCCAAGAATGCTCCAAAGCTCCAAAATCACCTAGAAAACTTGCAGCATAACATTAGTATTCAAAAGATGGGTATGCAAATGAGAAGAAAGCTCTTCTTTTATAGGAAATGAGAAGGAATGGACCATGGAGATTAAGAGGCAAAAGATTTAATCAAGGGTGGAGCTTGAAAAAGGAGCAATCTATGTGCACAAATATCTTCCAATGAGAAAATAAGAGTTGACTTTTGTGTCCATATAAGACAAAAAGTTTTTTTCTTCTTTTTATAAAATAGGAATAATGTTTTATTTGTGCAACTTAGGATAAGAGGAAAAGTGGGGGCTTTTTATTTAATAAAAGGGGAGGAAATATTTCTTTTAAATAAATAAAGACTTATGATAAAATGGTTAGCCCATGAGAATATAATCGAAAATGATGAAAATAAGATTTGATCAAGGAAATTGATATAATTGAAAAATGCTGATTTTTTAAAATATTGATTCAGGGATTTGATAAATTGCTAAATGGGGGCCCAAAGTCTAGACGACCATTTTAGGGTGCATACACCTTCCACCATTGTTCAATAAGATCCATGACTTCTGGGTCTCTAAGCCAAGCTTGCTCAAATTTGAAAGGGCATTTTTTGGCTTAATATCCATATGGATGTTTAATTGTATGAGGTAATGATCATACCCTGAGACAGAGAGAACTTTGTGTGTGTGTGAAAATTGTACCTGATCTGTAAACACAACACTCAGTAAAACATTAGAGGTTAGCTATAATCAAAATCATGCAAAATTGAAAGCTATCTAACCAAGCGATTTACTGCCTTCTAATAGGTGCGAGATTAATGTTCTCAGATTGTAATCAAGATCAGTGACCTAGACGACACCTAAATGAAGGATTTGAATGCAAAAGATGGATATGAAATTGAATGCAATTAATCTATATTTTTGATATTTTCTATGCAATAAGAATGAAAACTTGATATGAATCTATGCTAATATGAAAAACTTGATATGAAATGAATGCTAAATGATCTAACAATGAATATTCTAACAATGATATGAAAACTATGAATGCAAAAATAAGATTGATCTCACAAATATGTCGATTCACAAGAGCTTTGATTCTTCAATTCCAATTCTCCAGCGTGATTGTGCAAAATATGAGATGATTTGATGCAAATTTGAGAGATGATTTGTGAAGAGCTAAAGCCTTTAATTTATAGAAATCCAGGGCTTTGGAGGTGCATGAATAAAAGCCATAAATCACTCAAATTAACTCATCTTGATTTTTGAGTTATCTGATCATAAAAGATAGTTAATTCTCAAAATCATGCAAAAACATGCAAAAATAGCTTTTTAACTCAAATTAGAGTTTAGATCAGCTTTTTGAACTCCAAAAGGATGTTGAGTTCCAAAAAGTCAATAACTTGCATTGATTTTCTGATTTGGAGTTTAACTGTTTCTTTTGAATATGCATAATAATTAAGAATTAAATAAATAAATAAAGTGATTTATCCTCAACTCAACTGATTTTTGAAAATAAATAATTAATTTATGGGTTAATTAACTATTTATTCAAACTTTTATTAAAAATTATATTATTAAATAATGACAACATGCTTTAATTAATTAAATAAGAATTTAATCAATTAAAGATAGGAATTTTGATTTATTGTCAAAATTAAATAATACAATTAATAATAGATAGAATTAAATTTAATTACATAATTAAGTGGCAAATATTAAATCTAATTAATTAAATATGAAAATATTCAATTAATCAAATTTTAGGATAAATGTGATTTATTGCCAAATAATTATAAAATTAAAGATAATTAAGATAATTAGGAATATTACTAGGAATATTCTCCGATGCAAAATTTAAGATAATCAATTAGATTTGATGATGTTTAGATGTGCCTTAGATTAGGACTTTGATGTCGATTTCATATGATTTGATGATATAGGAGGTTAATGAACTTATAGCCCATTTTTGGGGTATTACATTTTGCCCCTCTTTGAATTACTGTGTGAAGCGCAGTGGTTCAAAGAAAGTCTGTGTTTGATAGAGATATGAAACTGATGTTTGAAATTGATAATTGATATGAGATAGAAGCTGATTGATATTGAATTGATATGGAGATAATAGGTCCTGAATGACCAAAGATAATGTTCACTGTAGCAGCAAATGAACCTATGATTGCGAAAAAGTGTCAAAATGCCTGATTCTGAACCTTAGGATTGATAAGAAGTGAGTGACCCGTTCTAGACTCGATTGTCTTAGCAGAACTAGCAAGTATCACATCTGAATCCTTCAGTTGCCAAAGAACCAAGGAAAGAACACTATGATCCGATGGTTGCAAAAATTGATACAGTTTACAAGATTAAGAAAATATCAGATTGATATGGATCTTGATGAATCTGATATGCCCCAAGTGATGATAGATTTGCCCCGAGCGATGAGGACTTTTGATGAATCAGTAACTAGACGTGATTGTTTGTCTTGATCACTGATGAAAGATATTGATAGATTTGATCGATAGAATTTGATTTACAGACTTTGAATGATGTGCAATACCATGCCCCCTTCGGGATTAAAATTGAAATCTAACAAGAAAAGTCAGCGTTGATAGTTTAGAAGCATGTTAATTGATCTGAGAAGTGGTTATTTACATCCGAGAACGCATTCTGCATCGTTGGAAGGTCCCAAAAGACCAAGTTTGACTAGGTTTGACCATGAGTTGACCATGGTTGACCAAGTTGAAATTTTGATAGTTTGATGTAAGATAATCAGTTAAGTTGAATACTAGATTTCTGTGATGATTGAAGGTCGAATATGCAAGTAGTTAATAATATGAATGATCTCAGATTTGAATTTTGATCCCGAAAAAGGATTCTACTTGCTATTTCATTGGAGGAACCTTCGTGTGAGATTCAGCTCTTGTTAGACTTGAAGATGCGATTTGAAGAATCATTTAAGCATTGAAGTTCGTTTAATCATTGTGAGATCATGTAAACATGCAAAATGCAATGAGACATGCAAAATGAAATGCAACCTAAGACCTAGGACCTAGTCACTGATCATGTGTCGATTTGTTATCATCATTGAACTTTTAGGTAACCGGATAAATCAATACAATGCCCACTAGCCATGAAACCATAGACATATGAATATTGATTTGTATGTGCAAGAATCAATACAACACCCACTGGACAACAACCATGGATATATGAATATTGATTTGTTTTCGGAATGTTGGATTAGATATAAGCACCAAGGCACAAACGCCAGGATGACCTAAATATCATGTCTATTTTGATATAGCAATTTGTACAAGCATCAAAACATAAACGTTGTGATGACCTGAGTACACCTTGCATTAAAAACACATCAAACAGCTAAGAGATCATTCTAAATCCAATGTGAATTACCCGTAGTGACCCTTTATCGTTCACATCCTTAGGCAAGATTGCGTTCCACAGTAGGAGAAAGAACTTACTCAAAAAGATAATAGTTAGATCAAACTTCCTTGAATTGTCTGGGTATCAATGGTCGAGGTACACATGGCCATCCAATTCGAGATAGAGGCTCTTACAGTCGGACACCATTTCAATCCAGAAGTTCCAAAGATGTTAGATTTTCACATACAAGCAGAAGACAAAGAAAAGATTATGCCCCCAGTCATCACTCTCTAAATCCTATAAAAGACATCATCGAAGAGCTCGAAGGGACACAATATGCAAAAATCTCAATGCGAATCAGTAAGCATACAAGGAGATAAAAACATGTAAAAAACACAGATTGTTTTCAGTTGAGTTTTGATGTTTGATTGTTGTAGATGCAAAATCCTTTCTGGAGACGAGACTGACTGACTGACTCAACTTGAAGCTTCAAAGGACTCTGAGTGGATATGACACGTCTAAGATACATTGGAGACTATAAGATATGACATTGATTGCCCTCAAGTTTGAACATTGATAGGATGCAGACGCTTGAGCTGGTTGGTGTACAGGCCGACTTATTGAAACCAGGATATGCAGAAACAAACTGGGAGATATGTACAAACTAAAGCAAGACTGAAAGCTGGGAAAGACCAAGATTGTGCTGATAGATGGAGCATTTTGGAACAAGTGGCGCCTGTTTGCCAGGTTTTCACCATCTTGGTAGAGATTCTATTTTTGCTACCAAGGTGCCTGTTTCTAGGTTTTCACCAAGGCACTTTTTCTTCTTTTTCATTTTTTTGTATTTTTTATTTTTTCAATTTTTTTGTACTTTTGATTTTTTCAATTTTTTTGTACTTTTGATATTTTTTGATTTTTTTGTGAATCATCAAGGCGCCTATTGCTAGGTTTTCACCAAGATGTTCATTTTTTCAGGACTTTTACCAAGCACTGAATGCCTTAGGCATAGAATTTCTTTAGATGGAGAACGCTGATTGGTTTTCGGAGCTGTTCTCCTTCAGTTGTTGAGAGTTGATAGGCACCAGAGCCAAAAGTAGCAGTGATTACAAAGGGACCCAGCCAATTGGGTTTGAACTTCCCCTTGCGTTCTCGATGTGATTGATTTTTAGGATTTTCTCTCAACACTAGATCGCCAACCTGAAATTCTCTATGTCTGACTTTCTTGTTGTAGCCTCTAGACATTCTTTTCTGATACACTCTGAGATGATCATACGCTGCTTGTCTGTGCTCATCTAGTAGTTCAAGTTCTTGTAACCTCAACACTCTGTAGTCTTCATCAGTGACAAGTCCATGCATTTTGATTCTAAGTGATGGGATTTCAACCTCAATAGGCAGTACCGCTTCAGACCCATAAACTAAAGCGAAAGGTGTAGCCCCAGTAGGTGTTCTGATACTTGTTCTGTAGGCCCATTCTGATACTTGTTCTGATACTGGTTCTGATACTGATTCTGATACTAATTCTAATAATTGTTCTGATACTGGTTCTGATACTGATTCTGATACTGATTCTGATAATTGTTTTGATACTTGGTATACTTGATAGCATCTTTTTCCATTTGCAAACTCCCAAGCAAGATCATATCATGCAGTCCCAATGTCTAGCAAGGTGGAGAACAAGAGGGATTAGCAAGCTGGTGGAAGAGATGGAAGATAAGAGAATGAAGAAAAATGAAGGGAAGAAATCCTCAAGGGGAAACTCCTCAAGAATACTCAAGCTAGGGAAAAATTGTCATGTAAAGCGCATTTGGACAAGCAATGAAAGGCTAGCATAGGATAAGCACAAAATCATAATGCCAGAGCAGGATAGGATGTAGTCCAAAGGAGTAGACATGTCAAGAGGCTTCATAGCACCGTGTTTTACTCTTTCTTTCTTTTTTTATTAGATCAAGACCAAAGGGGAAAAGGATAGCGATAGGCGAAAAGGAATGGAGGAAGATGGATATGAAGGCTAAACATGGAAGGAATGAAAGCAAGATCACCGTAAGATAGCTCAAAAAATAGCCAAATATTCGTGTATAGATCAACATTGTCAAGATCAAAGAGAGAAGATGGAATGGATGAAATATGTAGAAGAACTACGCATGATGCCTGATTGCCAGGTTTTCATCATGGTACTTATCCAAGGTGCCACAAGGAAGTGGTTTTCACCATAGGATGAATTTATTTCTCTTTACTTTTGCTACCAAGGTGCCTATTTCCAGGTTTTCACCAAGGCACATTTTTAATTTTTTCATTTTTATTTCTTTTTTTTTTTGGAAGAAGGCAAGTTTTTTAGATAATGCTCCTTGAAAGGATAAACCATGATATGCCAAGGATTCAAAATAACACGCTCAAAGATGCGGATAGGGAAAGGGAGATGAAAGAGAAAAATGGAGGATAAGGTTTTATGCAAAGCGAGTGAGGTTGGAAGATAGGAGGAATAGGCAAATGAGGAAAAAGGATAGAAGGTAGAAGGTTAATGCATGGAAGGATTGTAAAAGGGTAGGTGGAAAGGAAGGCAAGATCAACGTCAACACATACCTTGAAGGGTGGTGAGAGGATGGAGGAATTGTGAATGAAGGAATACGTGAAGGAATATGGCGAATGGATAGCAGAGGTTGAGGTTTGGGCGCATGAAATGGAAGAATATTTTTGGAAGGAGATGTAGTGGAAGCCTTTGGAAGCTTGAATGTCAATTTCACTTTTTGTTCAACACCAGACTCTTTCAAGAGAGACTTTGGAATCCATATAGTCGTAGGCTTTTTATTTCCTTTTGATGATTTAGAGATAATATCTTCAATGATGGATTTTGGAACCCATACTTGTCTTGTAGTTTTTTTCTTAGATATCTCTTTTGACTTTATGCCTCCATGTCGATTAGAGGAGACATGGTGATCTTCTTTTTTTGATGGATTCTTGTATTGCTTCTTTTTCTTATATTGAACATTCAAGTTACTTCCAAAAGACTTGGGACTTGTGGAAGAAGGAGGAGATGACTGGTTTAGATGGGTGGGTGGATGAAAAAGATTCAAGGGTATGCATCTATGTTGATCTTGAGGAAAGATAGGAGATGGAGGTATGTAAGGACCCAAGATGGATGGTGAATTAGGAAAGTTAGGAGGGGAAAGTGAAGGGACATAAGGACCCAAGATGGAAGGAAGGCATGAAGCCCTTAGTAGTGGTGGAAGAGGTCCAAGGATGGAAGTGGAAGATGCAAAAGGATAATCAATAAGTTCATCATCATCTATATGACAACCAAGGATATCAGCATTTTTAGAGTGAGCATTAGGATCTTCAATAGAATCATGGACATCTTGAATAAGAGCATTTTCTTTGATAGGATCATTCAAAGCTTGTGAAGACTTAGGAAGAGTAGAAAGTGGAAGTGAACATGGAGTGGTAGAACAAGAAGATGGAAGACTTTGATCTTGACAAGGATCTTTGGATAGCACAAGCGCATAATTTGTCTCTTGTTTTTCAATAGGCTTAACATTGGAAGGAACACCATTTTTACCAACCTTAATGGAAGTATCATCTTTGGAAAGTGCAAGTGTAGTAAGGTCATTTTGATTGTCAATAAGCTCATTAGTGTAAGTAGTAGCTTGATCTTGCTTAGGCGAAGACTTAAGACATGGTGGAATGCATGAAAAAGGGTGTATAGGATCAAAAGAACCATGAAGCGGATAAGAGACATCGGGAAAAGGAGTGGATGACATGGAGGGTTCTTGATCTTGATCTTTCTTTATGTTCTTTTCTTTATCATTTTTAGAGTCCTCTTGACATGGAGCCACTTCTAAGGACAAGGAAGCATGTTGGGATTGTATGGATGACTTTGGAAGAGATGGTGGAGGACTAGCTAAAGTAGGGATTATAGCATATGAAGGCTTAGGCTCTTTAGGTTTATCATTATTGAAATTATTTGCAGCCAAGTGAAGGTTAGCTTGAGTTTCTTTAAGAGGTAGCCCTGGAGGATAACTATAGGGAACCACATGAAAAGTATCAAGGCTTGTGTCGGATGAAGGTTCTGTGAAAGATTTGAAAGACTCGGAAGCTTTAGGAAATGTATGGGTATTGGAGGAAGTAGGGGATGGAAGGGAACCATCACCAGACAAAGGTTCAACATTAACATGATCTTGCTTGAGAGTGTAATCTTTATTTTCAGCCTGAGAGTTCTTAGAGGAGAGATCCTTATAGTATGCATGTTTATAATCAGCGTGGTAAACTTTCTCTTCCTCAAGTGAAACAGATGGATCATCTGGGTATTGTGCATAGAAATAATCAAAGTCTCTTTCATAATCAGAATCATATGGATCACCCTCACGATCTATCCAATGTGACGACCCATTTGTAGTAAGCAGGAATGGACGATGAGGAGGACTCTTAGGAACAGAGGTGCCATAGGTATCATTACATTGTCTGTCATCATAGTCATCATAGTCTTCAAAGCTAGATGTGTCACTCTCCATAGAAGAGGTATCATATTGCTCAATTTTTTTCCGGGGGCATGGTGACATGTACAAGTCTTTATCAAATGGAAAAGAGTATAGAGGTTCCTTTTCTTTCCCAAGTTTGTCAAGCTGGACTTGCATAGCATGTATCTGTTTCATTATAGTGGCGATCAGAGCTTCTTCCTCTTGTTTACTGATTCTTTGAGACATGTGTACTGATTCTCAATAGCTATTGCTCTATTCCTGACACAATGATATTTTTGACAGATTCTGGAACTAGGCTGGAAACATTGGATATCTTGCAATTTGACAATTTTTGACAACTCTCCCAAATTTTTCCAAACGACACTCTGCAGACTCGTACGACACTGGGTAGTCTATGAAATGACAGTTGCAAAACTCATACGACAGTTGGGTAATACTGAAATGACACTTGACAAAACTCGTACGACTTTGGACTTCCTGAAATGACTTTTGACTCCAGAAAAGATTTTACGTCAATTTTTGCAAAATGTAAGGTCTTCAGTTTTGGATTGTTTGCAAATTGTATTGTCCAGATTTTGAAGGTTATACCAGATTTGATCATTTTTAATAGCCAAGTAGATAAATAAGCACGCAGAATAGCAAGCAAGTGATTCCAAGCACGTCTGAAAACAATGAACAAGGGCAAAAGCAACCTTGCGCATGAACAATCAAGTGACCAAATTGTGCTAATCCCTGAGAGTACTAATTGTGTATGTTCTGAAAAGTTTTGCAATAACACACATATACCTGAGAATGAAAAATTGGCCTCTCTAAGGTTTTTAGTAATGGTTTGACTCTGCAACTTTTATGATTCAAAGGGGTGAACTCCAATCCCGGCGCACCAGGGTTTTGACACAGTCCAAGAACTTAATCTTCAAGAGCTGCTAGGGAGATCTGACAACCCAACAATGAACCATACCCGTGGAGATTTCTTCCACAAGGACATTTATATAGCGGCTGTCACTACCATGGCGAAAATGGCTATTACCGCTTGAGGTTCCGTCAATGCAGTTTGCCCTGTGAAGGGATTGTCCGCTACGGTTAACCCTCTCTAAAGATGACTCACAATAGTATACCACAAGGGGACTTGGCTCTAGATTCAAGGTTTTGACACCTCTTCACTTTTAACCCAAACAAAGCAAGCAGATTAATCCGACACGCTAAGACAAAGTTTTGTTCCACCAAGGTCTGTGATATCAACTCCACGTGATCTATCAACCTCTCCGGGGAGAGAATGTATCAATCAATAAGAGAAGACGCACTAACCAATTTTGATTCACCAAAGCTTGTGATATCAACCCCACGTGATCTATCAACCTCTCCGGAGAGAGAATGTGTCGATCAATAAGAGAAGACTCACTAACTAAGTTGAATGTGAAACGCACTAAGTATCCTCCCTACCTACAAGGATTCTATCGTCAAGAAGGATTTCGCTAGGAATCCAATCTCTCAAGAATCACAAATAGTGTTCATAGGGCCTAATTACTATGTGAGCACAGATGTATGTTCCGAAAGCAAATCTACCAAAAGCATCCAAAAAGTAGAAAGAGGAACACTTAACGTTTAAAGCGAATATGAGATGAGTCCACAAGGTGGAACACTTAACACCTCACACAAGCTAAAAATGAGTCCACAACTTAGAAAACAAGTGAGTTCCTAAAAGCACAAAAGGGTTTCCAAGTGGAACATTTAACGCTTCTGTCCTGTTGACCCCTCCCCTTTATGGCGCTGAGATTGCAACCACGGGGCGAAAATGAGGGGCCGGCGGATTAGCGAGTCCAATAACCCAAGATAGAAATCAAGATCAATCACAAGTATTCTAAGACTACTTAATGAATCCTTAAGGGTTCACAACCTAGTATCAATTATGCAAGTGTGTAGAAATAGATCAAAAGCATGAAAAAATGCACACAAGCTTGACACATAAGAGATTTATTTTAAGTCCCAAATCAAAATATTATTAGATGAAGGAGAATACCTGGGATCCTTGCAACGCGCTTAGTAGATTTTACTTGATTTTTAGCAATTTTTGTTGAGCTTTTCCATGCAAGCAAGTGACGAACTCTCCAACAAGCAAACAAGCAAACAAGATATGCAAAATATATTCAACTTATGAAAACCATAGGGTTAGCTCTAAAAATCAATTATTATCAGTAATAATAACCAGCAATCAACCCAAATGACAACTCATATCATTCATTGAACCATGTAAAAAAAATAAGTGCATACCCATCACAAAACTTTATTTTTTTTTTTGCATTTGACCTAGTCAACAAGATCTAATTTTTTTGATATGATTTTGGCCACAAAAATAGAAATTCAGAATAGAGACCCCTGCTAAAAAATAGAGAGCTTTCCAAAAATGCAAAAATTTTAGAAAAACCTCTTCATTTGTGCCCTAGAGACCCATTTTATCAAAATAGACCAATTTTTGTAAATTGACTATTTGAGCTATGATATCATGTCCAAATTTAAAACACAAAGAATGGAACCCCTATAGAATTTAAAGAGCTTTCCGAAAATATAAAAATTTTCGAAAAATATGTTGATTTGCGTCAGATATTAATTTTTTCCAGAATTTCAAGAAAAAATTATTAAAAATTCAAAACATCTCAGAAAATTCTAAATTTTTTACTGTAGCTTCCATGACATGTCACCAACCTACAAAAAAAATTTTAGACCAAAATTCCAAGCCGTTTGGGAGATAAAATTAAATATTTGAAACTTTGGGGTTTTAGCTCCCAAAAAAATCAAAACCAGCATGCAAAGGTGGGTTGCCCCACGGTGGGCGCCAGAAATGTGTGTGTGAAAATTGTATCTGATCTGTAAACACAACACTCAGTAAAACATTAGAGGTTAGCTATAATCAAAATCATGCAAAATTGAAAGCTATCTAACCAAGCGATTTACTGCCTTCTAATAGGTGCGAGATTAATGTTCTCAGATTGTAATCAAGATCAGTGACCTAGACGACACCTAAATGAAGGATTTGAATGCAAAAGATGGATATGAAATTGAATGCAATTAATCTATATTTTTGATATTTTCTATGCAATAAGAATGAAAACTTGATATGAATCTATGCTAATATGAAAAACTTGATATGAAATGAATGCTAAATGATCTAACAATGAAGATTCTAACAATGATATGAAAACTATGAATGCAAAAATAAGATTGATCTCACAAATATGTCGATTCACAAGAGCTTTGATTCTTCAATTCCAATTCTCCAGCGTGATTGTGCAAAATATGAGATGATTTGATGCAAATTTGAGAGATGATTTGTGAAGAGCTAAAGCCTTTAATTTATAGAAATCCAGGACTTTGGAGGTGCATGAATAAAAGCCATAAATCACTCAAATTAACTCATCTTGATTTTTGAGTTATCTGATCATAAAAGATAGTTAATTCTCAAAATCATGCAAAAACATGCAAAAATAGCTTTTTAACTCAAATTAGAGTTTAGATCAGCTTTTTGAACTCCAAAAGGATGTTGAGTTCCAAAAAGTCAATAACTTGCATTGATTTTCTGATTTGGAGTTTAACTGTTTCTTTTGAATATGCATAATAATTAAGAATTAAATAAATAAATAAAGTGATTTATCCTCAACTCAACTGATTTTTGAAAATAAATAATTAATTTATGGGTTAATTAACTATTTATTCAAACTTTTATTAAAAATTATATTATTAAATAATGACAACATGCTTTAATTAATTAAATAAGAATTTAATCAATTAAAGATAGGAATTTTGATTTATTGTCAAAATTAAATAATACAATTAATAATAGATAGAATTAAATTTAATTACATAATTAAGTGGCAAATATTAAATCTAATTAATTAAATATGAAAATATTCAATTAATCAAATTTTAGGATAAATGTGATTTATTGCCAAATAATTATAAAATTAAAGATAATTAAGATAATTAGGAATATTACTAGGAATATTCTCCGATGCAAAATTTAAGATAATCAATTAGATTTGATGATGTTTAGATGTGCCTTAGATTAGGACTTTGATGTCGATTTCATATGATTTGATGATATAGGAGGTTAATGAACTTATAGCCCATTTTTGGGGTATTACACTTTGTCCTCAAATGAATAATTGGTATTAATTAGGCTATCATTAAGAAAGAAGCTATCGTTAAGAAAGAATCTATCTAATTTTTCTGCTATATTATAGAAACCTTGTCGTCTATTAGTCCTTGTGAAGGAGTTATCTTCAGTGGGGATTTCTAGTAAGGGGATCTCGTCTACCCATTTGGAGAAGTCCTTTGCCACAATGGGGAAAGAGCAGCTTCCCCCTCTTTTCTCCAAAGCCTTAGTTATAACATTAAAGTCCCCTCTTAGAATCCATAGTGAGTCTAGGATATGGCTAAAGGAGGAACCTATTTCCTGTCAGACCATTAATTTATCTCTATTATGAATTGGCCCATATACATTTATTATGTAAAAAGTTAGATTATTTCTAAGGTTTCTAACCAAGCCACTCATCCAATATTGCCTTTTTTCCATGATATCAATAGAAAGGCATCTGGGATCCCAAATAATAGCTAGGCCTCCTGAGGCTCCTATTATTGGTGAAGAGATGAGTTCTCTAATCCCTAGTTTTCTTTTAAAGTTGAGAATTTTTACGTCATCCATTTTTGTTTCCTGAATTAAAATAATTTCTAGATTGTAGGTATTGATGCAACATTTGATCAATCACTACTTGTTAGGGGCAATCATGCCCCTAACATTCCACGTGAGGATATTCATGGCTCCTTGGAAAGGCTCTTTCTCTTCCCTGCATAAAGAAGTGATGTGATTTTTACCTGCTCTACAGCTTCACCTGCTTGCTCTCTCAATTTTGCATTAGGCTTCCTCCTTCTTTTCTTTAATCTTTTTGCACAATCTGGGGAGCTTAGACTCTCTTTAAAGAGGGAAATTCCTAAAGAATCCAAATCTTTGGCTTCCTTATCCTTAAGATCAATTAACATTTCTTCTATCCTATCCTCCCTATACATTTCTTCTGACATGATACCTTCAATAAGGAGTTCTTTCTAGAGGTCCAACTCTTCCTTATCACAAATCTCATCAAGAAATTGATCCATTAATTCTTCTATAACCATTTATCCAAGATAATATAAGATTATCCTAACTTCTTTCTCAAATTTTCTATCTTTGGAATTTCTTCCTTATTTATCATCTGTTCTGATGGACTTCCCATACTTCCTTCTACAGTTTCTTTGTTATCGTGGGTTATAGGAATAGCCGAGACATTGTTATGCATGTTACCAAATTTTGATATGAGATAGCCCTATGATTTTAGTATCCTGAGAGTGAGTCCTTATTTTTCCCCACTTCATCCTCTTGATTAATTGTTTTTGCCTTTACCGAGATCTTCCTATTCTTGGCTATAACTTCTTTAGTTATCTTATTTACTTTATTGCTCAAATCTTTTTCCTGTATTTTCTCCCTAACCTCTGATATACAAATATTATGTTCCTTCAAAGTGTTACCACCCTCATATTGGTTAAATCACTGATAATATCTATTTGATCCATTCCTTTCTTTAGTGGAGGGACGTCCTTCATAGATGATTGATGCAGTTTCTCAAGACTTGGGAGGTCTATATGGCCAGTTGGAGAATTTTTTGAAAGGTTAATCGAGAAGCCTCCCCCAACTTCATTAAGAAGAATGTCAATTCCTTTGGGGAGAGCTGCTTGTGATTGGATTGGCCTAGATTTATCTTGGTTTTGATTATAGTCCTTGACTATTTCTAACATAATGCTAGGGTTTATCAAAAACTTGTTGGAGCTGCTCTGAATTAATATTTGGGGAAGCAATTTAACTGAAATGTCCATTCCTACTAAGATAATTACTTCTGATTGGGGATATTTTGTAACTATAATTCTCTTAAAATGACATATCTTATTCCCTATCTGCTTAAAGATAACATTGCTCAAGTATTCCAAGGGCAAGTTAGTTATTTTAATAGCTCTATACACTTCAATTCCCTAGATATTATTAGGATCCAATGACGGCCTCTAATCTAAAACTGTAAAGCCAAACCCTAAATAATTAGGGCATCTATTATCCATGAATTTTTCCTTAATTTCTATATTATAACAATAAAAAAATATGAAACCATTTGTGAGAAGAGAGATACTTACTTGATTTTTAAGATTTTTCTTGAGCCACTATGCAATTTTGGTTTTTGGGACTCCATACTCGTTCCATCTCAGAAAAACTCCCTTAAGTCTCATCATATCCCGGGAGCTCTCAATGCTACCATCATCCACTTCAATTAGTAGCGGTGATTGCGATATAGGTCTACGGTGGGGTGGGGAGTAGGGAATGGTTTTAGGGGTTAGGGTGGATTAAGAGATGGGCTTGGATTGGTTAAAAATCCTTCGCTTATGTAGAGGGGTGTAAATCTTTACCAGAGATTGGGACAAGATGGGGGTTTGAGCCCTGTTATCCTTTGATGTAATATTTTTGCAAAGATGAGAGGGGGCATGTTTTAGATTGCTATGATGCTCTAGATTAGTGAGAGTTTCAAATTTGTTTTCGAGGTGGAGGGGTTCTTTTCTAGATAAAAGGCGAGAAGAGGGTGTCTTGAAACTCTTATGGTGTTTAGCTTTTACCCAGCCACCTTCTTCCTTCCCTGTTTCAGAGGGCCTGTTAGGGCATGTTTGTTCCCTGACCAATCTTCCTCTATTTGCAACAAATCAAATATCAACAGAATTATCTGTAGGTGAAAACACCAATTAGGGGGCCCTTCATGCCCTAGCCAGAGCCTTGCAGTTATCATTCTCAATGCCTGAGGTGATTTGGAGACGATGTATCCCTGATAGCCGCACATATCTAGTTTTTGAGAAAATTTTGATTTTCTTGTCCAGTGAATCAGTGGTGAAGACAACACTATTGTTGTGAAAATGCATAGCAGACTTCATTGCGCATGTAATTGTTCATTTTTTTAAAAAAAATTTCCATTAGAAGTTTTCAAATCTACTAGATTATTTCTATTTACCCAGGAGAAAAATTCCTTCTAAGATTGAGATATGTAAGTATAACCACCAAATTTTTCATTAGGATTTAAAATAGCGTTGTAGTCTCCCCCAAAAATTAGGAATTCTCTCTCATTATCTTCTATAATTCTATCTAAAGCCTCCCATGTAAGTTTTTTTATTATTGTCTGTGGGTCCATAAACATTAGCAATAAGGAATCTGAGTTGGCTATTTACACTCTTTACTGAACCCAATATCCAATTTTGTGATGTATTATGTGTCTCTAAGGTAAGTTTTTTAGGATTCCATATAATGGCTAATCCTCCATATGATCCATAAGATTGGACCCATGTTGATTTCCATATGCCTAATTTCTTAGCTAATTTATTGAAATCATCCTTTTTTAGTTTTATTTCTTGAATTAATATAATATCTGAGTTAAAAATATTTAGATTACATTTTAGAAATTTTTGTTTGTTAGGGGCATTTAATCCCCTAACATTCCATGTAGTAATTTTAATTGATTTGTGGGAAGGTTCTTCCCCTTCCCTGCATAATAAATACCTATAAGTTTGATTTGATTTACAATATTACCATCTCTTGATCGTAATTCAAAGGTAGAATTCCTACCTCTCTTTTTAGGCTCCTTAGGGATATTAGGAGAGCTCAGGCCCTCAATCAGAGTAGCTATCCCCATGTTAATGTCTGGTTGGTTTAGAGTATCTTTTTTTGGTGTATTATCACTATATTCTTTAGCTAAAGTTTCTTTTCTGAGATCATTTGCTAGGACATTTGAAAATATGTCAATTTCTGATTCTAGTTGTCCATATTCATAGGTTTCTAGTAGTATTTGTTTGTTATTTATTTTTGTATATTTAGGATCAGTTTGATCCCTAGTGTTTGAATCCTCTTTAGTTGATTGGATTAATTTCAAGTATTTTATGGATGGGAGTCCCAGATTATATTTAAAGTCGATTCTAAATGATTGGAATCTAATGAGGGGTTTGTGTTTTCATACAGCTTTCCCAGTTTGGATGGGGATCCTTGTGAATTTACCTGTACTTGATTGTTATTCTTATCTAGTTGTTCTAATGATGGTGTATAATATGAGCCTTCATCTGAATTTGATTATACTTTAGATATATGTCATTGGACTAATTGATATCTTATCTCATTATGGGTAATTATGATGTGTTTAATAACTTCATAAAGGAAATCCAGACCCTCTTCTATTTTCCTGACTATTATGTCTTAGTTGTGAAGGGATAGGAGCTCATCTGGAATTACTTTAATTTATTCTGCTTGATTTTGTTCTTATAGGGAATTTTCTTTATTCAGTTCCTAGTCTTGGTTAGATTTATTAGATATGGAGTTGTCTTCTTGCAGAAGTTCCTTATTGTTTGACAGTTTCTTAACAGGGGATGGTGGGGTAAAATCTTGATTGAGATCACCCTGTTCTACTTCACTAAAAGGGTGTTTAAGACTATTGTTGGGGGGATTACTATTATGACCATTATCCCTTTGAATAGGTAGGTTTGGATTTACTAGAAAGTGGAGACAACGAGGTGATAAATTCTTGGGGATTTAATTCATAAATTTCTCTTTCTTCCACCTCAACTCCGTGTATTTTTCTCATCTTATAATTAAGATATGGGAATTTAACTTCCGCTTCTCTATTTTCCTTCAATGTTGATTTAGTATCTTGACTCTTTCCTAGCTTAATATTAATTTTTAAGTTTAGTAATTCACTTAGATCCAATGTGTATTTAGTATAAATACATTTATTTATTGGATTCTCTTGATTTTGTTTGATAAAAGCTATAAATTTTGTTTACCTCCTCATAATGAATTTTTGGGTTGAGTTGATAGATAGAACGATTAGAGATTATTTTGATAGGATATATACTTGTAATGGCTAATCTTAAGTTTATTAGCATTCTAACATTGGTTGAACTCCCAAAACTAGATTCCAAACCTACCATTTCACCTATTGTATTACCTATTTTATAAATAATATCGCTATGAAGTAGTTCTACAGGGAAATTTGGAATGGATATCCATCTCAATGTTACTAAAGAGTTAAAAGAATTTGGATAAAAATTGCTTGTCATTTAATAAAAACAAAGCTAAAACCTTTATAGAATATATTTCTACTTTTAATCATTTTATTTCTAAGTTCTTTTGAATAGCAATCTAAAAATAATGTATTATTGCAGAGGGAAGATATACTTACTTGGTGTTTCAAGCTATTCTTTATCCAGCTAATGAGTTCAGAAAGAGATGCATTTGTACCTATCTATTTTTCAAAGCATCCAAAGTTCTTACATCTTTCCCAAAGATTTTCTGAGAATTGATTACTAATAAATAAAAAAATTCGAAGCATAGATGAATTTTGGTCAAATTTTGGAGGATCCATTCTGCATTTTGGGTTAGGGTTTTGAAATTTTGGGTTATAAGGGAAAGATTGAATAGGTGATGGGATAGTAGGTAAGACCTTCAACATCAAACCCTCACTTGTCATTTGAGACAAGGATGGTTTTGAGGGCTCAGTTTTATTTCACATGTGAAGACGATAATGAATAGCTAGGGTTAGTTTTTGCCTAGAGATTTAAGGTTAGTTGTTGTTGCGTATTTGGTTTTCTAGAAATAAGCTATTTGGGTTTTGATTTAAAAAAAAAGGTAAGTTTCTCTAAGTATTCCCAGTCCTATCCTTAGGGTTTTTAGTACTAGAATTTCTATTTTGTTTTGAGGGATCTAGATATGAATATGAAAATACATTTTTTCATTTGTTTCTCCGGTTATGGTAGATCTTCCAATCTTCTTCCTTTATTGGATTATTAACGGGCTTGAAGATTTGATCCTCTATCCTTGCTGCAAAGATAGAGGGTTCTACCTCTAGATCTCCTTTCTCTACTTGATTCAGAGGATGATGTTTATCAGGATGTCCAACAGGTTCCTTATTCCCTTTTCCTGGACATGCCCTATCCTCAATCTACGTGATTAAGGCTTTGAAGCAGTTGGTGGCCAAAGGGATGTCGATTGCATATTTTGTAGGGGAGAAGAATTTTCCCTATTTATTTAATGAATTTATGGTCAAATATACTACAGAGTCGTTCGAAGGCTGAATCGAGCCATTCATGGGTAGAGTAGACTTCGTAGGAAGACATTGATTTTTATATTTTTATTAATTACTAACTCATGAAATCACTCAACTTTTAACTTAAATTATATTTCAAATATTAATAATTTATTTACAATTAATATTTTTAGCATAGAAATAATTATGCAATTGATAATTAAATATCAATTCATTAATTATGCTTTTAACTTCAATTTTGGATTTAATAATTAATTAAATCCTCTATTCACAAAATTAGACTTTTTAATTAAGTCCTTTTAATTAACAAATATATTTAATTAATTATCATTAATTAAATATCCTCATATTAATATTTCCATATTTAATAAGATTTAATTATTTAATCGCTTAATTAACTTTAATTAAATCTTTTATCTATTTTAACACAAAAATCACATCAAACCTAAAGACATGTAAACCTGAAGAAACCGATTGCATTGAAATGTGATAATCAAGCACAAATGAGAGTTCATGAATTCACGTCACCTTGATGAATTTTAAGGGTAGTAAATCGGATACTTGTCCACTATTTTAGAATAATTATTAGCTTAAGATTGGGATTTCGACCTGTATGTTATCTCCCCGCTCTTACCATTGAGATATTGTGATAGAGCACACTCATTTTGGCAATTTAGGGAAGTCGATGCTAAGTACCTAAAATCCTGCATAAAAGATGAGCATGTACATGTGTGGTATAAAATTGGTATTCAAATATGACTTTAACCAACACACAATAAACCATTAACTCAAGAATTTAGCAATAAGAGTTCAAATTAAATGAACAACTAAATTCTCAAAAGTGTCTTATTGCTTCCTAGTTGAAGCAACTGTAATCCTTTCATAATGCTCATTAGATTGACATAAAGGATTAGTGACTTGACTACTCCAAAATGGAAGATTCAATACATGAATGAAATACAATACTTGCATTCACCATTCCAAGATGATCTAAATATGCAATGCAAAACTAGAATGAAGCTATAATGCAAGATTAAGCTAACAATATCAATATTGTGCTATGAAAGAAAACTAGATTAAAATGTAAGATTATTCTAGAAATGAGCTAAGCCAAGGATGCACAAGAGCTATGAGTGCAAGAAACTACGATGAAAGAAACTAAGAACTCAAGATAACACTAATAACTCAAAATAACATAGTTACTCTATAATTCACAAAATGACCAAGATTGGGACCTAGAATGCAATATAAAGTGGACCCTTGAGCCAAGGAAGAGCTTCCTTTTAAATAAAGTGCCTAAAAAATGGAGTGTGGAGATTAAGAGACAAAAGATGTTAGGTAGATATGGGTGGTGAGAGATATCAATCCTTGTGGGAGGATCCAAGAATTTTGATTGGTCAAGCTTGATTGGAGAATAAGACAAAATAGGAGTTCCCCTTTTAATTGTCATTTAATCAGGATTAAGTTGCACACTTATGTGAGAAATGTGCTCTTTTAATGAAAATGCAAGGACTTTATATTAAAGGAAATATTTTCATGACTAAATGGTTTCTAATATTTTAATATTATAAATGATTTGTGGTTAACTTTAGAAATGATTTAATTGTGCAAGGGGGGATTGTCTAGGTTGCTTACGTAATCATCTCTAGTAAATTATGCCTTTGAGATTTAGAATTTTTCTTAAGGTAAATTGATTGAAATTAAGGGCTTAGGTTTTACTAGATAAATTTTAGGTGATTATATTTTCACCTCCTTGAATCGATGTGTGAGTAGCACATTGATTCAAAGAATACATTGAAGCTAAATTAGGAATAGCCTAATATGAATTAATGAGACTATTCCTAACAAGGACAAACTGACTCTGAACTTGATCGAGTGAAGATTAAATATATCAGCTCTGGACTTGATAGAGCGAAGACTGGTGATCGAGACCAGAGTATCCAACCTAATATGATGCGATGAGACTGAATGTCTATCCAAGGATAATGACAACTAACCAATTTGATATGGAGTGATGAAACTAATCAATGTCAAAGAGTTTGAGATAATTTCTTCGACAAGGATTCTAAAGAAGATAATCACCTAATTGAAAGCAAATATCAGAATGATATGAGTCTTGATGAACTTAATATGCCTTGGGAATGATATCAAATTCATATGGGTCCTGATGAGCCTGACATGCCCCTAGTGATCAAATAGATATATGTCCAAGTGACCTAATATGAAGCGATGAGATCACTTCTCAACTTGATACGGTTCCTAATGAAGCTAAGATGCCCCAAGCCATGAAAGATTGAATTGATAATCTGATTAGGTTTTATTATAGAAGAAGATTTACTGTATTGTCATTCCCCTCAAGATCAAAATCAAAATGGTGCAAAGAGATCAAAGCAAGATTCAACTAATGAAGAGCACTAATTAAGATTAAAATTCATGTTGAATAGACAAAATTAGATTGCTATTAGATTCAGAATAAATTAGAGCTTGATTTGAGTTGCTTTGAGGTCCCTTTGACTAGATTTGACTAAGTTTGACCAACATTGACCAAGGTTGACTAGATTGATAGATTTACATAGGATTGACCTTAGGAGTTTGAGAAATGAAGGTGGAAGTGAGCAAGAAGTGATAGCATCAATGATCGACTATGTTTGACTGAGAAGGGTTGACTTTGCAATTTGACTAATTAAATGAACTCAGATTTTGATTTAATTCCCAAAAATGGATTAAGGGTGTCAAAATTATCTATGGGTGCAATTTTCGGACATTCTAAGTGCTTTGAATTTTAGGTCAAAATCTATAAAAGGGGCCCGGAGGGGTCATTTTAAAATTATTTTCTACAGTTGACTTTGAGAACCTAAAGCCTTCCAAAGAGAGAAAGATGTTGATTATAGTCCATAATCATTGATTTGAGTTTCAGACGTGACACAAATAGCCTTGATCTTATGATGCACTAGTAAGTACTCGATCCCAACTTGTATTTATACAAATTTGAGTCAATTTTGTTCATTTTTGCATGCATTTTAGGGATGTAATTTGGTTTGTCATGCGATGAAATAGTTTCTTCACACCCCTCTTTGTTTGTTATCATATGATAAATTGGAATCATTTATTGTATCATACCCTTCTTTTTCCTTCATCGTACAATGGGTACCCTCATATTGTACGATATAGGGAACTTTATCATATTGAGGAATTGTATCGCACAACTTAGTGAGTTTCATCACACGATAAATTGGAGTTTTTTTGTTTCATCACATGAGCCAAATGTGCATTTTTTGCCTTGTTTTTGAAATACATTTTGCTTTGTAGCTCATTCAAAGCCATGTAGAGATGCTTAATGATTACTTTTTGGTACTTTGATGCGTAGTTTGGATATATTTTTCTCATGATTTGGATTGATTAATGATGTATTTCCTTGTGTTCCTTTTTCAGATGCAACTACCTGATCCTATCTTTTGATGTGCCTAACCATAGGCATTGAGACTTTTTTGCCATTTATCTTAGTAGGAGTTGGCTATTGTTGATCAGTGTGGGCTTAAGAAGCTCACTACCATGCCTGACATATGTGTTAATCACAAGATACTGACCACATTAGCTAAGAGGTTCCACAATGAACACAATACCTTTCATTTTCCGACTGGTGAGATTACCATCATGCCTAAGGACGTGTATCAAATCCTCAAATTTCTTATAGCTGGAGAGTTAGTATTTTACGATCAGGATTCCACAGAGGGGATTGCAACATTAAGGCAGGTTTTCAGAGATGATACTATCCTAGACCGACATATTACCTGGGATCACATGTTGAGACAATACAGCCAAGACTATCATTTGGCTTGTGTGCTTGCGGGGTAGATCGGCTATGTCACTCCACCTAATTGCATCTAGTATAGGTTTCAATGCGGATGGGGTTGGATTTTGTACAAGATGTTGAGAAAGCATCATAGATTTAATTGGGGAGCATGCTTACTATGTTATATGTATAGGGAAATGCATGAGATTATATACGGGTGATGACAAAGCATGATAGTCAGAGTGATAGTACTATAGATATGGGCATGGGAGTATATCCCTATATCTCTTAATTTTTTTAGGAATGAATGCTGGATGTTGGCAGTCATTCTGTAGCAGTTTTTGTTGCATTCATGACTATGATTGTCATTGATGTCAACACAGTGATCTTCTGGAGACTAGCAGAGAAGCAGACAGTGTTTTGATTAGCGCACGTGGGATATTGCAATTGGAGCTATGCAATGTTGAGGTTATACTCTTTGATATGTTATATGTCTATGGTTAAGAGCACATACAGTAATTCATTAATTCATGAAAGTTATGAGCATTTTGGTAAAAGCAGTATTCAGGTAGTGTTCCTGAGTAGCAGTTTGTGGAAATCGGATGATATCTCCTAATCGGGATGGAATCTAGTTTTGTGCAGTTAAAGGAAAGTTTGAGACACATTGATGGTGATGTGGTTCATAATGCAAACTTTGAGGTTGCACGAGTGAAGAGTTATTGCATTTGGAAGCTGACAGTTTTGTGTAATTTTGATGTAGCGTATGGAAACTTTTAGTTTGTAATTGTGTGCCGACTCATTTGTAATTATTTGAGTGTGGTATAAAGGAAGGAATGTTTTTTATTATTGCATAGAGTTGTAATATAAGAGAAGTGTGAGCATGGTTTGGTTGCATGCGAATGTAAGCATGAAGTGAAGAAAAGAGCCTAAGAGGTTGTGAAAGTGAAATTATGAAGGAAGACATGTGAAGTATAGAGATCTGGAATTGAGATCTGGTGTAGTAGTGAGTGCGGTTTGGAACAGTAAGGAGGTAACATATTTTATATTATTCTACTAAATAATATTAAGGTTATTTGGATAGTGTGTTCAGTGATCTTACCCTAAAGCTGTTTGGGCAGTGGGTCCTTCTGTCTTCCATAACTCTTAATAGGGTTAGAATCTTTTAATAGGGATTCAAAATCTCCTAACAGGGATTTATATGTACTGAATGTATTTCATAAGACTCTTAAAAGAGTCCATCCTCTCATAAGAAATATTCATATTAGTGCATCTTTTGTGGGCATCATTCCCACTGGGGTTTACTCTTTGATCAAGAGGTTCCCTAGTCAACATATCTTGTGTTATTGTGTCATTATGTATGAATATCTTTCTATGGTTAGTAATTGCATTGCTTACATGGTTAAATGTTATTGAAGATGTTAAAAGTTATAATTATCTGATAACTGATTCACCCCCCCCCACCCCCCCCCCCCCCCCTCTCAGTTATCTTGGTGGACTTTACTTTCTAACAATTGGTATTAGGGCGGTAGGTCCTTGAAAGGAAAGTTTAATAGCTTAAGGAGATCCATGGCAAATTTCAGGAAAGAAAGCTCTAAATTTGATGGAGTAAATTTTGACAACTGGAAGGAAAAGATGAAGACACATCTATTGTGTTTAGGACCAGGCTATTGGTTGATTACAAAGAATGAAAGAACTATAATTGAAGAAGACAGTCTTGAAACAAGTTCTAAAGATGAGGTAGATCTATTCATGTGTAACATACTTGTAAGAGAAGCACTCTTGATAGCACTTCCGGAGAATGAATACAGTCAGGTAAAATGTTTTAAGAAATCTAATGAAATTTGAAAAGCTTTACACTCTACTTTTGAAGGTGATGAACATGCAAAAAGAGCTAGATTACATAATTGGATATGTGCATTTGAAGATATTAGAATGATGGAAGATGAATATGTTAGAAGCTATATTGGTAGAATGTCAAAAATTGTTGCAGGGATAAAATCTTGTGGAGGATCAAAGATAGAGAATGAAGTGATATGGAAAGTTCTGAGGACATTGACTCCTGTATTTAAGCAGACAACACAGATGATTGAACAAGTTATACCTTGTACTACAAAATTTACAAGAGAGACTCTTCTTGGAAGATTGGAAGCAGCAGAGATGAACCTGAGGTTATTAGGAGACTTACCTAGAATGGAGACAACATTCAATGCTCTTAGTATTCATCCTACTTTGTTAAGAAGTACTAGTGTGAGTGGAGATTATGCCAGCAACAACAGATCTAGAAATGAAGAAGATAAGAAGATTAAAGAAGGTATTGCCTTTCTTGTGAAAAGAGAACCAGACGGTAAGAAATTTTTTAAATGTTGGACTTGTCAAGAATATGGTCATTTTGCATCTAAATGTCCTAAGAGAGTTAAGAAGTACAGAAATAATTTCAAGCCTAGAAGATCTAAGGAATGTTATTATGCTAATGATGAAGATCTTGAAGCTAGTATAGAAAGAACTTTGAGTGAAAGTGATATTGAGAATAATGATGAAATAGGATTTGTAGTAGTTAAAGAAGAAAATTCTGAATCTAATGTTAAAGAAGAAAAAGCATTAGTTTCCCAAGTTGAAAAGAAAGCTGATTGGATTATAGACAGTGGTTGTTCACATCATATGATTGAAGATATGAAGAATTTCATAAAGTTTAACAATTATGATGGAGGAGTTGTTAGAGTTGGTAACAATGCACCTTGTTTGATTAAAGGTATAGGATCTATTACTCTTGATGGAAAGACTAATACTGATGATGTTTACTTTGTTGATGGATTGAAACATAATCTTTTGAGTGTTGGATAGTTAGTTGATAAGGGATATCAAGTTTGGTTTACTGAGAAAACTTGTGTGATAAAGGATAAAGATGGAAATCTAATTGGAACTGGATCTAGAACTAGAGGTAATGTATTTCAGTTGAATCCTACTGAGATGACATACTTGATTACTAAAATTGATGACAGTTGGTTATGGCATAGAAGGTTTTGTCATATAAACTTTGATAACATTGTGAAAGTAAGTACTACACTTGCAGTAAGGGATTTGCCTAAAATTATGAAGCCTACTAACATGATTTGCAAAGAATGTGTGATGGCTAAATAGAAAAGAAGTTCATTTCCTAGTAAGAAGTTCACATTGGCAAAGAAGTTGGAGATTGTTCATATAGACTTGAGCGATCCTACCAGGACTAGAGGATTCTATGGAGAAAGGTATTTTATGATTCTTGTTGATGATTTTACAAGAATGATGTGGATTGCATTTCTGAAAGAAAAATCTGAAGCATTTGATAAGTTTAAGATCATTAAGAATAAAGTTGAGAATGAATCTGGAATGAAGATTAAATGTTTGAGATCTGATAGAGGTGGAGAATTTACTTCTAGAGAGTTTAACACTTTTTGTGAAGTGAATGGTATTAAGAAATAGTTTTCAGCCCCTAGAACACCTGAACAAAATGGTATTGTAGAAAGAAGAAATAGGTCAGTGACTGAAGCAACAAGAGCTATGTTATTTGAGAATGACTTGGCGAAGATATTTTGGATGAAGCAGATGCCGAAGGATATTCGAATTAAATTTGTTGAACCTGTTGTCATACATTGTGACAACACCAGCATAGTCAGTATGTCTAATAATCCTGTATTGCATTCTAAAACTAAGCATGTAGAGATCAAGTATCATGTTGTAAGAGAGAAATTTGTTGACAAAGAAGTTAGACTGGAGTACATAAGCACAAAGGAACAAATAGCAAACATATTTACAAAGCCTTTGCCTAAGGATACATTTGAGTATCTGAGAGGTATGCTTGGGGTTATGCCCCAACCTACTTTTGAGTAATGATGCAGTTGATTACATTCATCCAGTGGTACATGAGCCCTATATTTTTCTGGATTGGATGTTGGTACTTCCTCTATGGGGGAGTATGTGTATCTGAGCTGAGTCATGAGGACTCTTGTGAATGTATTTTCTGAAACAGTGTCTTTTGACATTGAGTTGTTGTTGAAATAGTGATGAAATTTCTGTCATTGATGTCAATGGGGGAGAAGTGTACATGAAAAACCCTGTGTACCATCTGTTGGAGAAAACTTAATAGGATAACGAAGCAAGATTTGATTGATGAAGAGGATTTGAAGAATTTTCAGAGTATCAGTGCAACAGTATTGGATTTTTGGAACATTGGATGTTTTTCATCTATGTTGCCATCAATGCCAATGGGGGAGATTGTTAGGAATGAATGCTAGATGTTGGCAATCATTCTGTAGCAGTTGTTGCATTCATGACTATGATTGTCATTGATGTCAACACAGTGATCTTCTGGAGACTAGCAGAGAAGCAGATAGTGTTTTGATTAGCACATGTGGGATATTATAGTTGGAGCTATGCGATGTTGAGGTTATACTCTTTGATATGTTATATGTTTATGGTTAAGAGCGCATATAGTAATTCATTGATTCATGAAAGTTATGAGCATTTTGGTAAAAGCAGTATTCAGACAGTGTTCCTGAGTAGTGGTTTGTGGAAATCAGATGATATCTCTTAATCAGGATGGAATATGGTTTTGTGCAGTTAAAGGGAAGTTTGAGACACATTGATGGTGATGTGGTTCATAGTGCAAACTTTGAGGTCGCACGAGTGAAGAGTTATTGCATTTGGAAGTTGACAGTTTTGTGTAATTTTGATGTAGCGTATGGAAACTTTTATTTTGTAATTGTGTGCCGACTCATTTGTAATTATTTGAGTGTAGTATAAAGGAAGGAATGTTTTTCCTTATTGTATAGAGTTGTAATATGAAAGAAGTGTGAGCATGGTTTGGTTGCATGTGAATGTAAGCATGAAGTGAAGAAAAGAGCCTAAGAGGTTGTGAAAGTGAAATTATGAAGGAAGACATGCGAAGTACAGAGATTTGGAATTAAGATCTGGTGTAGCAGTGAGTGTGGTTTGGCATAGTAAGGAGGTAACTGTACACACTAAAAAGGTGCACTTCTATGAACCATTACATGCAAGGTTGCTCAAGAATGAGGCCTCACAAAGCAACTCATAGCTCTCTATGCATGGAGTTGCAAGGGACTATGATGTGTTTGCTCTCAGCTAGAGCTACAAGCTTGTGACCTTGCTAGTCAACCATACAATGAGAAATTCAAGTGAAGACAAGGGCAACAATGCCAATATCTCCAAGAATCAAATATGCAATGCAATGCAAGCTATATGATGATGCAATCTAAGCTATGGAAATGAAAGTACAATGCAACTAATCTATGAAAGGAAATAGCAATGGATTACAATGCTTCCTATTTAGACTATGTGAGCTTATTCTATTACATAAAAGGAAATCTATACTAAGAATGCCATTATCATGCAACTAAGAAAGCAAATATGCAACTAAATGATGAAATGAGGCAAGTCTTCAATGTCTTCAAAAGCTCCAAATGCACCTAAAACCTGCAGCATAACATTAGCATAAAAACATGGTATATGCAAATGAAGGAGAGAGCTCTCCTTTTATAAGAAATGAGGTGAAATGGACCATGGAGATTAAGAGGCAAAAAGTCTTAATCAGCGGTGGAGCTTGAAAGAGGAGCAATCCATGTGCACAAGTATCCTCCAATAGGAAAATAAGAGTTGACTTTATGTCCATATGAGACAAAAAGTGCTTTTTCCTTTTTTAATAAAATAAGAATAATGCTTTATTTGTGCAACTTAGGATAAGAGGAGAAGGTGGGCTTTTTATTTAATCAAAAAGGGAGGAAATATTCTTTTTAATCAAATAAAGACTTAGGATAAATGGTTAGCCCATAGAATAAAAATCCAATATATGATCGAAATTAGGATTTGATCAAGAGATTGATATTGTTGAAAATATTGATTATTGATAAAAATGATTCAGGATTGATAAATTGAAATAAATGGGGCCCAAAGTCTAGGCGACCATTTTAGGGTGCATACATTTGCCCCTCTTTGACTAATGTGTGATCGATTTGGGAACACATGTAGTCAAAGAAGAATTGAAATGTGAGATCGATCTGGGATTCAAAATAACTCAAATATGAGGTCGATTCAGGATCATATCCGGACAAAGCATAAATAAAGGTCTTTGAACATGAGGTCGATTCGGGATCACATTCAAAGTAAGAGATAAGAATCTCAAATTTGAGCAAAAGCTCACAAAAGATGTCTGAATCAGGAAAATCAAGCAATTGGGGATGAGAATCCCATAGGTACTGCCCCCTTGGAATTGAAATCAAAATCAGGTAGAGAGGAGAACAGCGAATTGATAAGGATTTGATCAAATCAGAAGGAAATCACAATTGAATGTAAAGGTCAATAGGTTAACCATTAGGCAATGAAACATGCCCCAGAGATGAGCTAGAAGAAAAGAAATAGAAGACTAGAAATAGAGTGGATGAAAGACTAGAAAATTTGAGAGACATGGAAGGAAGAAATTCCACCGAAAATCAAATTATGCCTCAAAAGGTCAGTCAACTGCTTAGAAGAAGGGGAAATTTTTTTGAAACGTGACTTGGATTTTGATTTTGAGTCCAAAAATAGATAGAAAATGATGTGATATGAAAGATCAGAAATGAAAGATATGATCAAGAAGAATCAGAAAATGAGCACAGTTGACCAACAGGTCCACGTAAGATGAAAAAAGGAGAGCTCTCTCCATATGCAAGGTGCAAAAACTAATCTAACATGAACCTAAAAATGCAAGCTACTATGAAAGTGGTTGACTTGCAAGGTCACAACGCCTATAAACATCTAATTATCATCATCGAGCGTTATTGGTAGCATCGTAAGATCATACAATGCACACTAGCATAACTATGTGGATATGAATATGATCTTTATCAGATAGAAATGTGGAAATCCCACCTAGGCATCAAAGACATGTAGGTCAAGATGACTAATGCAGTGAGATTACCTAATTTTGATATGGCGAGATTATGCTTGTATCAAGACACATGAAAGTCAGGATAACTAGAAGCATGCACTCGCAAAATAGTCAAGGATAATACCTTGTCAATCCATAGTGTCAAGTAAGACCAGCATAAATGCTCATGACAGGTAGGACCAACAAAACATACCCACAAGCAGATAAAGAAATAAAACATGTTCTCATTCCCTCAGTCTTCTAGCTATGCATCATCGAAAACTTCTCAAGGAGAGACCACTCATCAAAGAAATCCTCATAAACAGCACACAAAGAAAAGTAAAGTCAACATATCTCAAATGAGGTGATTGTTTAAGTGCGTGTGTGTTGGTCATAGAGTCAAACTCTGAGTATCATATCTGCTTAGTGAGAAATATCACATCATACTAGACTGTTGGGTAAGACATATGATAAGTGTTAAGAAACACTCGACGCAAGGGAAGTGTTGAAAAACACTATTTTGGGGTGGTGTTGAAAAACACCTGTTGTGAAATGCCCCAAGAGACAAACGCACCTAAAAGACCAATGCTAACAGTTATGCCCCCTAGATGAAGACAAAGACCAATTCCAGACTAAGCCAAATAAGGTCAAGACATGAGGGAAAGGCTTAGTGTCGAGGATGCATGCTAACAAATAGGAGCGCAAAGGCCTCAAGTAGCGCCTATTTCCAAGTTTTCACCACTGGGATTTTATTGCAATTTTTTAATTTTTTTGATTTTTTTGTATTTTTTAGGACATTTTATGCTTTTTAGGATTTTTTCAGTATCATATATCAATTTTTTTGGTATTTTTTCAAGATCCATAAAGTATGTACAAAGGATGCCCCCAGACAGAATGGACATCAAACTTCCAAACAAGATCACATCGTGTAGTCCCAATGTCTAGCAAGGTGGAAAACAAGATAGATTAGCAAGCTGGTGACTGAGATGGAGGAAAGGAGAATGAAGGTGAATGGAGGGAAGAAATCCTCAAGGTCAAACTCCTCAAGAGTACCCAAGCTAGGGAAAAATTATCATGCAAAGCACATTTGGATAAGCAATGAAAGGATAGCATAGGATAAGTCACAAAAGCGCACTGCAAAAGAAGCAAGGGATGCAGTCCAAAGGAGTAGACATGTTAAGAGGCGTCATAGCATCGTGTTTACTCTTTTTTTTTTTAGATCAAGACCAAAGAGGAAAAGGACTAGAATAAATGAAGGAAAGTGAATATGAAGGTTAAACAGGAATGGAATGAAAGCAAGATCATCGTAAGATAGCTCACAAGATAGCCAAATGTTCGAGTATAGGTCAACATTGTCAAGATCAAAGAGAGAAGATGAAATGGATGAAAAATGTAGAAGAACTACGCATGATGCCTGATTGCCAGGTTTTCATCATGGTACTTATCCAAGGTGCCACAAGGGAGTGGTTTTCACCATAGGACGAATTTATTTTTCTTTACTTTTGCTACCAAGGTGCCTGTTTCCAGGTTTTCACCATGGCACATTTTCAATTTTTTTTTTTTCTCTTTCTTTTTTTCTTTTGGAATTTTTCTATTTTTTGAATATTTTTTCTATTTTTTGGAAGAAGGCAAGCTTTTTATATAATTCTCCTTAAAAGGATAAACCATGATATGTCAAGGATTCAAAATGATATGCTCAAAGATGTTGAAGAGGAAAGGAAGATGCAGAAGGAATAGGCAAATGAGGAAAAATGAGAGAAGGTAGAAGGATAATGAATGGAAGGAATGTGAAAAGGTAGATGGAAAGAAAAGTAAGATCAACGTCAATACACACCTTGAAAGGTGACAGAAAAAAATGGAGGAAATGTAAGCCATATTCTAGTCCAAATGCAAATCATATTCTGGTTCATTATTGCTATCTGACTCCTCAAAGAGAGGATTGGTGTGCTTGTTATAATTCTCAAATGTGAATGGAGGAATACGAGAAGGAATATGGAAAATGTTTAGCAGAGGTTGTGGTTCAGGCACATGGAATGAAAGAATGTTTTTGGAAGAAGATGAAGTGGAAGTCTTTGGAAGCTTGAATGTCAATTTCACTTTTTGTTCAACATGAGACTCTTTCAAGAGAGATTTTGAAATCCATATAGCCTTAGGCTATTCATTTCCTTTTGATAATTTAGAGAGAATATCTTCAATGATGGGTTTTGGAACCCATACTTGTCTTGTAGTTTTCTTCTTAGATATCTCTTTTGACTTTATATATCCATGTCAATTAGAGAGGACATGGTGATCTTCTTTTTTTGATAGATTCTTGTATTGCTTCTTTTTCTTGTATTGAACATTCAAGTTACTTCCAAAAGACTTGGGACTTGTGGAAGAAGAAGGACGATACGACTGGTTTAGATGGGTGGGTGGATGAAAATGATTCAAGGGTATGTATTTATGTTGATCTTGAGGAAAGATAGGAGATGGAGGGACGTAAGGACCCAAGATAGATGATGAATTGGGAGAATTAGGAGGGGAAAGTGAAGGGACATAAGGGCCCAAGATGGAAGGAAGATGTGAAGCCCTTAGTATTGGTGGAGGAGGTCCAAGGATGGACGTGGAAGATGCAAAAGGATAATCATTAAGTTCATCAGCATCTATATGACAACCAAGGACATCAACATCTTTATAATGAGCATTAGAATTTTCAATAGGATTATGCACATCTTGAATAGGAGCAACTTCTTTGATAGGATCATTCAAAGCTTGTGAAGATTTAGGAAGAGTAGAAAGTGGAAGTGAACATGGAGTGGTAGAACAAGAAGATGGAAGACTTTGATCTTGACAAGTTGCTTTGGATAGCATAAGCACATCATTTTTTTCTTGATTTTCAATAGGCTTAACATCAGAAGTAACAACACCATTTTTAATAACCTTAATGGAAACATCATCTTTGGAAAGCGCAAGTGTGGTAAGGTTATTTTGATTATCAATAAGCTCAATAGTGTAAGTAGTAGCTTGATCTTGCTTAGGATATGGTGGGATGAATGCGGAAGAGCGTAGAGGATCAAAAGAACCATGCAATGGAGAAGATACATCATGAAGAGAATTGGATGATATGGAGGGTCCTTGATCTTGATCTTTCTTTATGTTCTTTTCTTTGTCATTTTTAGAGTCCTCTTGACATGGAGCCACTTCTAAGGACAAGGAAGCATGTTGGGATTGTATGGAAGACTTTGGAAGAGGTGGTGAAGGACTAGCTGAAATAGGCATTATAGCGGATGAAGGCTTAGGCTCTTTAGGTTCAACATTATTGAAAGTATTTGCAGCCAAGTGAAGGTTATCTTGAGTATCTTTAAGAGGTGGCCCTTGAGGATAACTATATGGAACCGCATGGAAAGCATTAGGATCTTTGTTGGATGAAGGATTTGTGCTCTTAAGGCTCCTTGAAGGCTTTGTGAAAGATTTGGAAGACTTAGTAGCTTTAGGAGATGTGTGGATATTGGAGGAAGTAGAGGATGGAAGGGGACCATCACAAGACAAAGGTTCAGCATTAACATGATTTTGCTGGAGAGTGTAATCTTTATTTTCAGCATGAGAGTTTTTAGACAAGACATGCTCATAGTATCTTCGTTTATAATCACCACGGAAAGCTTTCTCTTCCTCAATAGAAGTAGATGTATCATATTGTTCACAACAAATATCATAATTTCTCTCAAAATCAGAATCATATGGATCACCATCACAATCTATCCAATAGGATGACCCTTTAGTAAGCCTAAGCACACGACAAGGAGGACTCTTAGGAATAGAGTTGCCATAAGTATTGCTACATTGTCCATCATCATAGTCATCAAAGGTAGGTGTGTCACTCTTTGTGGAAGAGACATCACAAGGACTATCATGGTGCTCTTTATGGTATGTCTTCTAAAGAGAAGTAAGACTCTTAGGAGAAGTAGAAGAAGAATGAGATCGCGAAGAAGAGGAAATTGAAGACTTAGTGGAAGAAGAAGATTTGGATAATGAGGAATTCGAATAATGTTTAGAAGAGTCATGATAAGATTTGGAAGATGAAGAATGTGAATAGTGTTTAGAAGAATCATGATAAGACTTAGAAGATGAAGAATGAGAATGATGTCTGGAAGAGTCATGATAAGACTTGGAAGGTGAAGAAAAATGAGAAGATTTAGATGATGAAGAATGTTTGGAAGAAGAAGATCGTGATATGATCATGTTTATGATTCTAGCAAAGGCATCTGATTTAAACATCTTTTCTTTTATTTTTGCTATAAATTCATCACTCATGAGAATTTTGGAGGAACAACACTTTTCAAATATGTCAATAAGCTCAAGATCATCTATTCTTAAGAGAGGTTCCTTAACAAGATAGTCAAGATTCATGGTTATGGAAGAGGAGGAATCAAGCATGGAAGAAATGAATAGATGAATAGAAGAAGGTAGACTAGATAGTAAGAGGAAAAGAATCAAGAAGAAGAAGAAGAATTTCCCATGGGAATAGAAGACTTTAGAAGAACATGGGAAATGGAGAATAAAGAAGAAGACTAAGAGCCATCTTGTGCAATTGATACCATAACGTTCATTGAGATGTTGAGCAACATGACAACACCTAGGATCTAAGATCTGGACTGACCAAGGAAGACTGGTAATAGGATGACCTCACAAAATGTCAACACCAAACTAGGATAATCAAAGTTCTCTATTGTCCAAAGAGAAATGAAAAGATAGAAGAAGGGGCTTTACCAACACTGTCAAAGAGGTGCTTCAAATCAAAGGGTGACTACCCTTGCACTTTTGAACCAGGAGGTTGGGCTAGGCCAAAAGATAATTTGAAATTGAGATTAAATGAAAATTATTTGGACAATAAGAGTACGAGAATTTCCCAAGAATGTAGCTCACAATTCTAGAGATAAAATTTCTCACCAAGAACAACCTTCTAATGCGATATTTCTCTTTGGCTAATGTGATACTGATGTTGATCTTGACCAATTTGTGCAAAATTTTGAGTTTTTAAGGTCTAATTTCAAGTTTTCGAATGTGAGGGTGAAAATGTCTGATGTCAATCACAAATTTAACAGCATTTGGACAGGTTTGCAAACAGTAGAGGATCAAACATGTCTTCAAACACTTGAAACAAGGGCAAAAGCAACCTTGCCAAGACAAACACTTATGATATCAAAAATAAAATTGCACCTTATGAATGCTACCAATTATCTGTATGTTGAGAACGTTCACACTGGTATCACACAATCGAAAACACTTCAAGCAATATCTATCCTAAAAGGTAAAGGCTCAATACTTATCAACTTAGCCCACAACTTGATGCCCCCTTGCCTCACACCAAGTGGTTACCCACAAGAGATATTGGCTTTGTCGTGGAAGTGTCAAACAACACAACCAAAGGGACACATATGGTGAGTATCTTGGGGTGATCCGAGTTAGTCCACTTGGATCAATCCTTGCACTAAGAAGATAAGCAGCTAAACAAGGTGGCTTCTATCTAATGGTTCTTAATAAGGATTTCCGTTCAAAACACCCCTCTTGCTCCTCATAAAGGACTAGGACCTCGCGGCCTCAAGAGTACCTTAAGCATTCTTGTTCAATGTTTTCCCCATGGTCGCAATCCCATGAGCTACTCACATCAAACGAAGATAAGTGTTATGTCTACCAAGGTTTTTGGTGTCCTTGATAGCCTTGAGATTATAGTGAGTTGGAATCACTTGCCACCAAGGAAAATGATGACAAGGTTGTCCCCACTTGAGTCGTTCCTCTTGATTGCTCAAGAGCAAGCCTGCTAAAGGATTCTAAATCTAAACAAAAAATGGATCAATTCTTGAGGTTCAAGGTTTTTGGTTCACCACAAGGGTGAAGAGCATACTCCCCTATCTCAAAAATCTCTCCCAAACACACCAAACAAAGTTCATTTACCCTCTTGTTTTCAAAATTCAAAGATGCGTCAAGATTTTCTAGTTCACCAAAATGGTGAAAAGCATACTTCTCCTACCACCCAAGAATTCCTACAACAAGATCTTAAGTGCCTAATAAATGAAACAACTAGTTTTTGCCACACTTAAAAGGAAAGCGAATGAACAAGCAAGATTTTTTTTTTTCGTTTTTATGCTTGGGCAGCCCTACAAAAACCATTAGTAGCCCTCTTTGACATGCGTTCTTTTGACAAATTTCAAGTAATGAGAGCACCTACAACCACAACTTGTTAGACCAACAAGAGTTAGGAGAATCAAAATCCAAAGTCTACCAATGATTAGTACATGAAAAATTAGATAATCTGCAAAAATAACTAATCAAATGATAAAATCTGATAAAATCTTTCTGAGTCTTATGAAATACATTTTATCTATCTTGCAAGTTTCATTTTCGGGTAGTGGGTCCTTCCATCTTCCATAACTCTTAACAGGGTTAGAATCTTTTAACAGGGATTCAAAATCTCCTAATAGGGATTTATATGTACTAAATGTATTTCATAAGACTCCTAACAGATTCCATCCTCTCACAAGAAATATTCATATTAGTGCATATTTTGTGGGCACCATTCCCACTGGGGTTTACTCTTTGATCAAGAGGTTCCCTAGTCAACATATCTTGTGTTATTGTGTCATTGTGTATGAATATCTTTCTATGGTTAGTAATTGCATTGCTTACATGGTTAAATGTTGTTGAAGATGTTAAAATTTACAATTATCTGATAAATGATTCACCCCCCCTCTCAGTTATCTTGGTGGACTTTACTTTCTAATAGGGAGTATATCCCTATAACTCATCCAGTGACACAGGTTGTCTAAGGAGTGGGTATGCCTTATATTTTATGTTATACATGTTATATCCATAGTCTAATTTGGTCAAGACTACATTTTGGCATCGATAGTTAGATGATACATCTTCCACGGTGTGGCATCCATATATAGGTTATGAGAGGTGGTTGGGTTCAACATGAAAGTTGTCATATATATGTTTTCTAGTAGACCACTTTTTGGCAGGTATGCTTATGTTATATTTGAGATACTATTGTTGTTGCATTTCCACATCTTGATATGATTTTATGCTTTAGTTCTGACATACTTCATAATTTTGTAGGTGCACTCCCATAGTCGAGCATTTTTATATTAGTAGAGTTTGGCGTCAGTTCGGTCAGAGGTAGGATATGACGAATGAGTTTGTAGCATATGTTTGATTTCCAGACGAGGAGGCAGACTAGGGGCCATGACCTATTTACATAGTGGTCATTCAGGAGCTAAGAGATCTTATTGGGGTCGACTGGGAACATGCTCCTAATGCCAAAAATGTTGGTGTTACCCTTGCATACATGAAACATCTAATCGACCATCCCTTTTCCAAGTTCACCGATCCAGAGGAGGTAGTCCCCAAACCAAATGAGGAGAATCTAGTTGGCAATCCATAAGGTAGAGGGGCTGGGAGAGGGGCTAGGAGAGGAGAGAGCGGGAAGAGAGGCAAGGGAAGATGGGATGCAGAGGTGAGTAGTAGAAGACCTTTTGTAATTGGACCTAATCTAAATTTATTAATTAATGTTAAAGTAATCATCATCAAGGAACCCTTGAGAGTTGTAACCTATGTTGGTTGTTTATATTAATGTGAGTAAATGGTTATTGCTTCCGCATTGGTGTTTATCTTGTATGTTAACTTAAAAAAAAATTATTTCGCAAACTCACGAGGGGAGAGGGGGTCTTTAGGGTCATTGGGAGTTGTTGTTTTTGAAGATGAGGGGCTACCAAAGGAGGGGGAGAGATTGGTGAGATGGAGAGTGGACACCTCCCAAGGAGAGATCAACATGATAGACCATTTGAGGGTGAGGATGACCTAATGGATGAGGCAATAGAAAAGGCACCACCTACTGAGGCACTAAGGGCAGGCAGTCTAGATGATAGGGATCAATGGATTGCACAATTACAAGTAGATTTGATCAAGGGGAGAATGCAGAGGATAGTTTCTAAGGCCCAGTTACAGGATCTAGGTATCATCAGATCTAAGAGCTACAAAGTGCACATGACCAGATCTAGTAGACAATGACATAACATGCATCTACATCTTATTATTATGTATTATACATTTGAGTGGTACTAGTTGTAGACAAAGCACCATTGTACACCCAGTTCACTACATAATCAAAGGGAGACATGCCAACACTAGCACCAATGAGGGTAAATTCCACTCCTCCTACACCCCAAGATCAAGAAGAGGGAGGGAATCAGTCTTGATTTCTCCTTTCTCACATCTTATCCCCTTCTCCCATTTTGATGTACTTATCACTATATATGCATCAAGGATGCACCAATTTTGTATTCAAGACATTTTTTATCTTTTTATATCACGGGATATGTTATTATACTAATTTTTTGAGGTATATATGACAAATACATTTTGATTATATTTTTTGTCTCTTCTCTACATGTGTTTTGTCTTTACTCATGATATATTCTTGATAAATGTTTATGTTTTTTTGGGTGATAGATGATTTTATTGATGATTATGTAGATATAACTCATGTCGTATTTATGGTACTGGTTCCCATATTAAAATAGTTTTACTTTGTGCTTATGTTACTGATGTTGCATAGTGTAGATGTTGATGATGCTTGTGCTTTATAGCTCTTATGTCATGTATTCTCTAATATGTATTTATAGTTTGAATCATGTTGTTCTTTTCCATACTTGTCTACACATGTGATAATGAAAACTTAGCACTTGTGCCCCCTTTAATGATGATATCGACCTTGATTCTTGCAGATATTAGTCAAAGTGAATGAAAGATGGTGCAGTTGATCACCTTGGTAGAAAGAAAGGAAGGATGGCTCAAGGGAACCAAGACCCAGGACCACAAAGATGTGTGGTATAAAATTGGTATTCAATTATGATTGTAACCAACACTCAATAAACCATTAACTCAATAATTTAGCTACAAGTGTTCAAATCAAATGAACAACTAAATTCTCAAAAGTGACTTATTGCTTCCTAGTTGAAGTGAGTGTAATCCTTTTAAAGCGCTCATCAGATTGGCGTAAAGGATTAGTGACTTGACTACTCCAAAATAGAAGATTCAATACATGAATGAGATGTAATACTTGAATTTAACATTCCAAGATTATCTAAATATGAAATGCAAAGCTAGAATGAATCTATAATGCAAGATTAAGATAACACCATCAATACTACTATGAAGGAAAACTAGATAACAATGCAAGATTATTCTAGAAATGAGCTAAGCTAAGGATGAAAGAGAGATATGAATGCTAGAAACTATGATGAAAGAAACTAAGAACTCAAGATAACAATAAGAACTCAAAATAGCATAGTAACTCTAGAATGCACAAAATGACCAAGATTGAGACCTAGAATGCAAGAAAAAGTGGACCCTTGAACCAAAGAAGAGCTTTTGTTTAAAGAAAGTGCTTCAAGAATGGAGGGTAGAGATTAAGAGGCAAAATATGTTAGGTAGAGATGGGTGGTGAGAGAGATCAATCATTGTGGGAGGATCTAAGAATTTTAATTGGAGAATAAGACAGAATAGAAAATCCTATTTTAATTATCATTTAATGAGGATTAAGTTGCACACTTTTGTGAGAAATGTGTTCTTTTAATAAAAGTGTTAGGACTTTATATTAAAGGAAATATTTTGACAATTAAATGGTTTCCAATCTTTTAATATTAGAAATGATTTGTTCTTGCCTTTAGAAATGATTTAATTATGCAAGGTGGATTGTCCAGGTTGCTTACATAATTATATCTATTAAATTATGCCTTTGAGATTTAGAATTTTACTTAAGGAAAATTGATTGAAATTAGGGTCTTAGGTTTTACTAGACAAATTTTAGGTGATTACAGTACATAAATGTATAAATATATAATAGACAATGGTGGGGATCGACTGATCATGTGGATCTCACAAGAAAGTAACTATGACTTCATCCATCAACCACATCAGGTGCATCAAACAAACAAGTAAAACATACATTCTAACCATACACATGCAAGTATGAGGTCAGTAAAACCATAAATATAAATAACATAATCAAATGTGAATAAGCAACATGAAGAGTGGCCTATAAGAGTTTGTCCATATAAACTAAAAAGCAAACTATGGGATGGATATTACACTCCATGTGTTTCCCTACCTTCATCCATGACCACTTAAAATAGCGTTCATTTTTCATATTCTATTGTTCCTTCCATTTATGATAATGGTCCAAACCTTTCACACATATCTCCTACAATTCTTTCTATTGAATCTACTATCAAAAGTTTGACTCAAACCATTTCATCTTTGCAACAAAAAATTGCATTTATGACTCAATCCAAGCTCAACATTCCTACTTGTGACATTTCTAGTCCCTTTTCCTTAAACATCATCAATTTCATTATCCCTCAATACATGGAAATTCCTTATTTAGATACTTACAATAGTAAGGGTGATATTTTGACTCATGTTAAAACCTTTCAAACATTATGTAGTGATTTCTCTCATGATTAGAGGTTCATAGCTAAACAATTTACTAGAACCTTTTGAGACAAATCCTTACAATGGTATTTTTCTTTACCTCCTTATTCCATTGATTCCTTTCAAAAACTCGCTAAAGCTTTCATTCAATAATTTCAAAATAATATTGGTCCTAAGGTTTCTTTGACTGACTTGATGCATTGTAAATAAGGTGTTAAAGAAAAAGTAACTAATTGCATTTGTAGATTTAATTATTTGCATGCTCATATTTTTTAGCATGTGCCTAACCTTGATATTCAATGTATTTTCATTACTAATTTACAAAAATACATTATAGATAAGATGTCACTTTCTAAATTCTCTTGTATTACTCAATTGTGTGCAATAATTCATAATTATCAACTTCAAGTGAGTAAATTTGAGAGAACTCCTCCAATGGCTCTAGATGATAAGAGTGATGTCACATCTCTGTCCTTTTAAAAATTTCAGACACCTAAGATCTTCATTAAGATCAATAATTCATCAAACCATGTTGATGAGAAAGTGGCAACAACATCCAAAGGTGTGGCTCCTTTGTCATATATTTTTAGACCTTCTCATAAGTTTACACCTATTTCTGAATATTTTTATAATGAGATGTTGAAGTTGATTAATGCAAATGTTTTACAACTTCCTCCCATTAAACCAATTAACACATCCAAACCTTTTCCCAAATCCTTTGGCCTGTAGCCCTATGTCGGGCTGTTAGTGGGAAATTAGATCTTGTGGTCAGCCTTGCTTATTTTTAAATCCTGAAATGATAGATGAATTATATAAAAAGTCTATCTCTCCTCATTTTTCACATCATAACTATACACTCAAGGTATCAAGTGAAATTAAGAGATCAAGAGAAATCTAACGGATTCAAGATTTGACGGCAAGCATCCAAGATCTAGTTTCTCTACTTCATCCAAGTCAATTCCAAGGGAATATTCTCCCTTGAAGAAAGTTTCTCTCCCATGATGGCCAAGTAGAGTAATTCTCAATCAATCAAGAAGATCCTTCCTTCATTACATCCACATTCATCTATGCTTTATTACAAGTGATTATCAAGCATATATGTATAGAAGATCTAGGAGTAGCATTCATACTTCCATGCACTTGTGATGGCATCCTTGATTCTTATTCTAAATTTCAAGGTGCACTCCTTGATTTTAAGCACATTCAAACATCTTCATGGGTATGATCGATTCATACTTTCATCCACGAGGGTTTATGCAAGGTGTATCAAACATTTACCTTTTTACATACTTTCCTTTATGCAATTTCATTACATTTTAAAGGTTGATTCCTAAACATGGGTTTCACTAAGCCAATCCCCTTTTTGTAACTTTTTCTCCATTTTTTTTGTGTATAGGAACATGTTAAAAAGATGCCAAAACTTTTTTGGGTAGATTAGAAACAATTAGATGATCCTTGAAAATTTTGGGAAAAAGTACATGTAACAGAACATTTGAAACATTTTGTTCCCATATACAGAACATTTGAAGTGTTTTGTACTTGGATACTTCATCTTAGATTGAAATCATAGGTCAGTACAATAGTCTCGACCTCAATTCACCTCATTTCTAGTTTTTAACAGTTAGTTATTAGTTTATTATGTTTAATTTTGTCTCTATTCATCTATTTTGTCATCTACATTGCATCTTTCCCCCTTTCCATTTTCAAATTACATATTTAGTGAAGGTTCATTGATCCATTCAACACTTACATCCTCACTCAAGATTATTGGGACATATTCCTTTTTAGTGTGCAAGTTTGAAATGGAGGAGTAATCAATCCCTTTGCCTTTTCCCCCCTTTTCACCATGTATAGGTACATTGAATGTAATCTAATACTAATTCCATTCACATAACTTTTCTTATGGGTAAGACAACATGGTTGCATGCGAATAGAACAACTTGTACATAAATATAACTAAGAGTAACTACTTAACAAAAAATTAGTACAAGAATCTTAATGAAAATTAACATTCACTACATTAATCATGCAATTAACTAACATTCAACAAATTATCCATGCATTGCATCAGAAATAGAACTAATAAAAATGAACTTTACAAAGTTAACAATTATATAAAGATGAATGAAATAACAACTATCTACTCTAATTCTAATAGAGAGTTATGCCACCTTAAGTGACCCATTTTTGAGGATTCGTAACCTCAGATTAATTCAATGCTTTACTTAACTAAAAGTCACCATCCACTTCTATTCATTATAACTGAAATTACAAAATGAGAACAAATTGTAACATCGACTATAATCTAACACAAAATCTACTAATATATTCTATAACCATCACTCATAAGGACATCTTGTATTTATAGGGAAATACTTAGAGCAATAGTAACAAATTTTTTTAAAGCTTTATTGATACATGTCATCTTTCAAGAGGAAATTGACTCATCCTATAATATAAATCTATTTAAATAGAACTAGAAATATGGAGTGTCGAATGCAATTCAACATCACATCATGGAACATGCAACCATGTAGGATCAAAACTATTTTCTAGTTGGACAATCACTGCCAATCATCAAGTCTCTACTTAGACCATGTGTGGAAGTAGAAAAATTAAGAATATTGTCATGCATTAAGGTTCATTGATTGTAGGATTTTATCACGTCCTCCATTATGACAATAACGTTTGCCCATATTTGAAGCTCACCTTTCATGTCTTGAGGTTTCAATTTAGCTAACACACATGGAAGATGCAAAAACATTACATAAATTATAATTGACTACTAATTCACACATAATTGTGACTATAATATATACCATTAAATTATGCATATAAGTACTATAGTGGATCTATCGTAGTATGCTCAAGTATCAAAGACTCTTTAGGAAAGTCTAACAAAATACCATAAAACTAACCCCAAAATACCCAAAATGATACTAATTACTAGATCATAACACCCCCCAACTTATGCTTTGGCTTGTTCTCAAGTAGGCCTACTATTGCAATATAAAACATCAAGTCCATAATCCACAACTTGGATAGAACCTATAGCCTCTTTCACACAAAAAGCTTTCTTTCCCTTGATTTGTTCCTATATTTCTTGTTCCTTAGAAAAGTACACTCATTGTCCACTTAACCAATGTGGAACTAGATAGAGGAGGAGTGGGGGTTGAAATTTCAATGGAAGCTAGCTGCTATGGGTGTTTAGTGTTGAACACATGTATCTAGTTACTTGTGTCTCCAATGCTATAAAATTATAGATTGAGAGTGGCTCATTTTTATTTAGTTCTTGGGTTAGTTGGGACCATATTTCTTAACATACATCTTTAATTTTCTTTCCCTACATAGTAAACAATTCCTTAACTTGGCTATAATCCTACAACCTACATTAGTTAACCTATATAAATTTGTGTTCCTACACAACATATCCATACATTCATCAATGATCTACTCAAGTTTTTCAACCTCTGGTTTGATGTTCAATGGGTCTCTCTCTCTCTCTCTCTAATTTTGTGCCAATTCACCTCTTTATTTTTCATTCCTAATATAATAAATTAATGCTCTTATCTATAAATATCCTACATAAAAGAGTGGATCCAACTATAATTATATAGAACAACTAGATTGTGTAAGTAGAAGACACAAAGCTGGTCTTGCATCTCTTGTGGTACTTTATAAAAACAAATAAGAAAGGATCTTTGGATAACTAATGAGATGGGAAGATCACTCAACAATTAACTAATTTGAAAACACAAGAATTTGTTTTATAGGTAGAGTGAGTAAAATCTTCTAGAGGTCTACAACTATGTATCTAGTTGGTTGTACTAACCATGTGTTTTAGGGAGAACTCAATTTTTAAAAAAAAATTTTGCTTCATTTTTGTCCTATTGTGTGTTATGAACAACTTGGAGCTTCTCTTTTTCCTTAGCCCATTACTCTTTGTACCACACAAACTTCAAATACTATCGCCAATGTGTCATTCCCAGAGTTACTATTATAAGCATAGGATTTGGTTTAGTAATAGTATCTACTTTTGTAGTGTCCTCTTTTCTAATCCCATTCTTCTTGGTTGTGTTTTAACCTATGTCTTTAATTTCTCCACTTTCTCTAAAAGTTCTCACTCTTTATTCTATGATAGTTTTCTATAATGCTTCTTGTATGTCATTGTCATTATTGACATCAATGATTATATATTCATGACTAGTGTCTTGCATTGGCTCTAGTGTGATCAAAGAGACAAAAGGTATAAGAGAGTCCACTATTGCAACCTCCTATCCTTCCATAGTAGGAGATCCTAGAGGATTTAAACTCTCATTTTTTTAAAAATCTCGTCACCTTGTTCATTTCCTTCAATCATTGCTTTCTCTTTAGTGACATTCCTAAGGAGTATGTTAGGTAAATTATCCCATTCTTTAAATTCAACCTAGGAAATATTAGGATATTGAGTGGAAAGACTACATTTTACTAATAACACAACAAATAATCATGGGTGAGAGATGAATAAGTTCCCTTTTTTCTATATTCTAATTCCATTGTAGTTAATATCTTATGAAGATAATTAGGAACATTGACTAACCTATTGTGCTGCAAATACTCATTAACTTAAAGTGGGAAGTGTATTACAGAGAATGGTGACCATCACACATTATGTACCTAATGATATGAGTCATAATTTCCCTGAAAAGTGATGACAGATATAATCATTATGTGCTCTAACTTGTGGATTCAAATTCTTCACCCGACCATGTGAATTCTCTTTTGGCAGAATCAGCATCTTGTGATGATGGGTATTCCTCCCCTATTCTAGGAAGCCCATAAAAATTTGAAATAGTAACCTTGAATGTATCTACTTTGAGTCCCTTGGTGACTTTTTAGTTATTAACAAAGGTTTTTAATTTTTTTTCTATTATTTCATGGTTGAATTCATTCAACCATATAAATTAATGAATCCATCCAACTCTTTCAAAGAAAGGTAGACTATTTGCATCTCTCAACACAAAAGCATGATCATTACTATCTTCCCCTTTTCACTACTTCTAAACAATTCCCTTCTACCTACTTGCAATTATTCAAATAAAATCCTCAACACTCTATGAATACTTGTTTTACATTGCACTTCCTATGAAAGATATACCTCCTCATTGTAGTCATACTTGTAAGTAAATTTTGAACTCAATGTGAAAGACTAAATGTGATACAAATAATTTAATTCTTCTAATTAATACAAAAAATCTCACACATAAGAGTCTTAATTATATTTGATAATTAATATTGTAGATCATAAATAATAATTTACAAAATAACCAATCAAATCTTATGGCATGATATGGTATGATGACATGTCAGTTTCATTTAAATTTCAACCCAAAATCTCACAACTTGCATAGTCAGGCAAACAACAGATAGGTATCTTACACAAGTGGCATGACACGTCCCCCCTCCCAAACTTAAATTTTCCTTTATTTGCAAATGATGACTACAGGGAGATGTATAAAAAATATGCAAGTTGAAATGACTAAATAAAAGATGGTAAATATATGGGCTTGACCCTTTGGTGAAATGACGGGGCTTCTTTCGTATAGTGCCAACAACCAAGGTTCAAATCCCCATGGGTTCTCTCTCTATCGCGTCAACAATTGAGAGCCTTTACCTTGATGCTTGGTGAAATAGTGGGGCTTCTTGCCTATAGATCTTACAACCAAGGTTAATTTATTTTTAATAAATTGATTGCATGATGAAGAGATGAATTATTTATGAGCAAGTAAGAGCTTTGAGAATGACTCTTCATTGACAAAACCTTAATTTTAGTGAAAATAGAAATTCTTCAATTTACAGATGATAACTTCACTTCTTTATCAGAACAAAATATGTGTCTTAGGGCTTCTCATCTACTTTTCATGGGAACTGGGCTCCCCTTCCTCTACCAGAGAAGAATGAAGGATGGGCCAATGTAAAATCTAAGGGGAGAAAGATGGCGGGAAGTAAGGTTAATCTAGGGACATGGAGGTCCAGATCTGAATGAAAATTCAAATATAATTTTGCCCCCTGCTCCAAAATCATTTCCAAAATCTACAAGATATAGAGGAAGGTTCTTTAAAACTAGTTCTTGATCGACATAGTAGAAGCCCTGCAAATATATTTTAATATTACTGTTGCCCAAAATTTCCCTGTCATTCATTTTTGGCCACAGTTCCTATTTTCCAAAAGAATGCTCAAATGTCGAATCTCTCTGTATTTTCTGCCCTTAGTGTCGAGAGTCCAGTGTGTTTTCTGCTCAAGTGTCAAAAACCCAGTGTGTTTTCGACCTCCTCTCTGCAGGCTCGGGATGTTTCTGCCTTTTGGTCTAAAAATTTGATGTGTTTTCGACCTCTCCCCTCAGGAAGTTCGGTGTGTTTTCGGCCTTCGCTCGAAAACCCTCTATGTTTTCGACACACCGTATGTGTTTTTGGCCCTAAGCGTGCAACTCTGATAGGCGGGTCCCAGTGTAGTGCAGAAAAGATCTGACGGTTGTCACATGATCGCATGGGATCTTCCAATCCCATGAGATCATGCGATAACCGTTGATGTGGTATCGGTGATCGACGGTCAGGATCGGCAGTCAAGACAAGCGCTAGCGGTTATCGGGTAGCATCTTCCAGTTAGTCGCATGATCGCATCCACTCTTTCGAGCCCATGCACCCATGCAACTAACTGCCTATGGTTACGGTGGTTACAAGCTGGCAGCGTTAAAGGCAAGAGTCACAGGTTGACGTTGTCGCATGATCGCATAGGCCTTCCTAGCCGCATGCGATCATGCAACAAGCGATAGGCGGTTCGATTTCAAGCGGTGGCGGTCAGTGGCTAGCCTCATGCGGTTGGTTGCATGATCGTATGGGCTCTTCTAAGCCCATGCGACCATGCGACAAACCATCATCGGTTAGCATGTTTTCAGGCGGTGTTGTTGTGGGTCCGTGCTAGGGTGCCGAGGTGTTTGCTGATGTGGCGGTCAGACCGAATGGGGAGTGACACGTGGCAGTTCTGGGCTCGGGGTTGACAAGCTTTGCGCAGTTGCGTATTTGGAGGTGGGCCCAGTTCTATGTTCGGTCGGGTAATCTCGCAATAAAAGGAAGAATATTCCTTCTATCTGGCGATTACGAGACTTCCCCTAGTCGGGTAATCTCCTGACGAAAAAGAATATGTCGAAAAGGTAACGCGACTCAACGACTTCCGTCAGATGAAGCAAAGATTAATAGTTTTCACGTGGTCGCTAAGGGGTGCCCAGGGTTAAGGAAGAAACAAGCGATTCAGCAACTAGAGGAGAAAGGTGACCTGGGGTGAAATCGGGGTTAAGTTTGTAGTGCGATCGTAAGCCCGAGCTTTTGTGGCAAAGCGGAGGTGGGTTTTCTAAGGGTTGTCGCATGATCGCATGAAGCCTTTCGGGCTCATGCGATCATGCGACCGCTGACTTTTCAAGGCCGTGTGGTCAGCTCCTATTGGGCCATGTGGCAAGTTTGATAGGTGTTATGTTTTGCGGGCCCCAGGTGTCTTGCACAAGCGGTGGCAGTTTCAAAAGGTTGTCGTGTGATCGCATGAAGCCTTTTAGCCTCATGCGATCATGTGACCATTGCTATTACAAGGGTGGTGTGATTGCTTTGGTGGGATTTCTTCTGTAGAGATGTTTGCAAAGCACGGGTAGCTGAGAATTAATGTTTCCAAAGGCAATTATAGCTGGAATGTTTGCAGAGATCTTTTAGGCTGCCATTTTTTTAGTCCTTTTGAGGATCTGATTGGATTTTTGAGAATTCATGGCAGAGGTGGGCATGCAAGGAAAGATACCTGATCAGTTGAGATATTTTCACAATCACATTTATGATTAGAAGTGACTATTTTAGGGCCAAATTATTTTATGCATACCTATGTAGCCCTAAAAGTTGGATTCCTGCCTGCATGCAGAGAGTGTATATGTTGTTTTTTTGGAGCTTTTGAGCTCAGAATTCACATTTTTGTAAAAAGAAAGGCTCTTTCTTGGGAACCTATCTGTGACATTTCTTCTTGCCCTCTGGTTTTCCACATTCTTGTAAGTTCTCATTGATAATACAAGTATTGCAGAGGCAGTTTGTGACAATCCTTCATGTCCTTGTGCTTCCTTGTTTGCATTATCTCTTATTGGATTGAGGTTTATGAATGCTATTAATTGAAATTGGGGTTCCTGGTCCCTCTTTTTTTTTTTGATTTGTGTGTTACTATGTCTAATATGATTTAGATATTTTGTGGGTATACTACAGCCCCTAGCAGTCTTGTCTCATTCCTACACTAGTTGCAGAGGAGGATGTTTGTTTGCAGGTCATAGGTTGAGTCTTCTGTTCAGGCCTTCCTATGAAATACTTATGCAAGCCTATCTAGTGAGTGGTGACCTATTAGACCTGATTCCTCCATTGGTCTCATTCCTCTATACTAAGATCCGAACCCTAGTTTCGGTGCTTCACCTAGTAGGATAGATTTGCTTTCAGTCATTTCCTTTCATGCACTCCTTCTAACCCTTTCCCCTCAAAGTTTACTTTCCTGTTAGAGCAAATCTGGGTGACTATCCAAGAGGAACTAGCCTAGAATCTGGAGGTCTCATCTCGGTTAGCAAAAGGTCCCACAACCTTGAGATGATTCCCATGTTATACTGGATTATCAAGACTATGAGAGCTTGAGATCAGAGGTGCAAATTTAGTTTATAACATTTCTGGCACGCTCGGTGGGACCACAGTGAAGATCAGAGTAAAGTTCAAAGGTGTTCCTATTGGTTCATCTGCAAAAGGATCAGAGAATTTCAGTACACAAGGCCTATCAGTATAGACTCAAGCTCAAGGATTCCCCACCTTGATGCCAATGTATAACAATTTCTGGCACGCCTGGTGGGACTGAAGTTCAGATTCATGTTCAAAGTATGCTATCTTTGATATGCTGGTAGCATGCTACAGGCCTAAAAGAGGTCATTTTGCTACATATCTGGCGACTCCAGAAAGTCTACTAGTTTCAAATATCAGATGCTGGTATGTTTTCAAGCTTTCATTTTCAAATCTTAGCTAATTGCATGAGTAGACATGTCAAGTTACTATGGACAGTCAGGTTACTCACCATCCTATCATGAGAATAATGCTCAACCAGCTTGTTTTCAGCCTTACCAAAGTCACCCAAAGCCTCCTTTTACCCCAAGCTATTATACTTCTCAAGGGTATCAATATATCCAATATGCCCCAAATGAGTTTGCCCTTGTGAAAAGTTATGAGAGAGCTCTCAAGAAAGATGGATCATGGGCACAAGAGGCACAACAACAGATGCAAGGCCAGCTTCCCCATCATGCTTACCACCCACCCTCCCCTTCTCAGCCTATTCAGTAGCAGATGTAGACTCTGAGCTCAGACTTCAAGGAGATGCAGGAGGCAAAGAGTCTGTTGCTTGATTTGGTCAAACAAGTATCTGAGCTCAGGGAGCAGAGAGATCAAGAGGCTCAAAATTATGAGCAAGGGCAGCTCCTTACCAAATGATAGAGGTTCTTATTGATGGGTAGCAGGCAAGAGAATTTCAAGAAGAGATTAGGTGCCAAGCTGACATTGAGACAGCAAGGTTGAGATCACTGATTGCTCAACAAGAGGCTCCTAGGCCCAAAATTCCAAGCTGGAGGGCCCATTTGTCTCAAGAACCTACGCATGAGGAGCTTGCTAGGCATTCATTTCCAAGCTTTAAGGCTACTATGCCTTCTTTGTCTTCCCCCTCTCCCCCTCAATTTCACACCCCAAGTTTTAAGGCAAAAGATTATGTTCAAGAGCCTGTGCTTGAGGTTCAGTCCACCTTGCAAGAGTAGCCTGTTCAAGAAAGATTTTCATCCCAAGAGGCCCCTCTGGTTTCTCAGGATGATGAAGTAATATGGATACCCCAATGGACTCTACCTCCTGGCTATCTGATGCCAAGCCTTTGTAAGGACACTAGTCTGGTGTCTGAGTAAGGACTGGTGAATGAGCTTTCATGTGATAAGGAGGAGAAGAAATATGAGGTATCAGTGTAGAGTGATGACTATGGTGAAGATGAGCAACAAGGTGTGGAGGTGGACATTGATGCTCAGCCTGAGCTCTTGGCTGATTTGTATGATGAGCTCCCTCCTTTTTTTGATGATGTAGAAGAGACCATGCCATTGCCTATGGCTGAAGGTTAATTAGAACAAAAAGTCTATCTTCAACAGGAGGTTGATTCTATAATGGATGCCTTGTGCTTGTTAGATGAGCTACTTGGTTTTTTTGAGCAGGATGAGGAAGATGTGATCATAGCCAGCTCTGTAAAATTACAGCAGCTAGAAGAGGTTGATCCTGATGATATGTTAATTCATGAGCTTGATCTCATTTTTGAGGAGGAGGCTTCCCAATGTATAGAAGTTAACCAGAGCCTTGGCAAGGATTATTTGGGAAGCATCATGGATGGTTTGTATATGGAGCCTGATTGTAATGAGCTCTTGGTTGATTTGTATGATGAGCTTCCCCTCTTTGTTGATGATGAAGAAGAGACCATACCATTGCCTATGACTAAAGGTCAATCAGAATAGCAGGTCCACCATCAACAAGAGGTTGATTCAATGATGGATGCTATGCCCTTATTGATTAAGCTACCTTGTTTTATGGAGAAAAATGATGAAGCCATGGGAGAGGCTTTCCAAGAAAAGGACAAAGACAAAAGCCTTGAAGAAGAGTATGATTTTTCCAATATCATAGAGGTTTTTTGTGACAAATTAGATGTTGAACCCCTATTCCTTGGAGTGGAGGTTCAAGGTCATACGCCTATTAAAGAGACCCTGGTCTTGGATTTCCCTTTTCATAAGGAGCTACTACATGAGCAAGATTTGGAATCAGTTCCAAATCTTCAAGACATTGATAGCTTTGATGAGCTCTTGGCTGGTTTGCTTGATGAGCTTCCCCTCTTTGTTGATGATGAAGAAGAGACCATACCATTGCCTATGACTAAAGGTCAATCAAAACAATAGGTCCACCATCAAAAAGAGGTTGATTCAATGATGGATGCTATGCCCTTATTGAATAAGCTGCCTTGTTTTATGGAGCAGAATGATGAAGCCATGGGAGAGGCTTTCCAAGAAAAGGACAAAGACAAAAGCCTTGAAGAAGAGTATGATTTTTCCAATATCATAGAGGTTTTTTGTGACAAATTGGATGTTGAACCCCTATTCCTTGGAGTGGAGGTTCAAGGTCATATGCCTATTGAAGAGAGCCTGGTCTTGGATTTCCCTTTTCACAAGGAGCTACTACATGAGCAATATTTGGAATCAGTTCCAAATCTTCAAGACATTGACAGCTTTGATGAGCTCTTGGCTGGTTTAAAAAAAGAAGATGACAGTCCCCTGGTTGTGGATGAGGAGTTGTCGTGGCTGTCTATGATGGAGGGCACCCATGAAGATAAAGGAGAAACTAGCAATGAAAGTCCTACCTTCAGACTTTCAAGAGGCTGCCCCATCAGATACTTGGCCCAGAAGGAGTTCACTGGGACACCTCCATTTGATCCATTTGAGGTGAGTGAACTTGATCTTGTTTTTCCAGAGGCAGTGCATCCTCATTTGCCAAATCTTTGTATGCCTCTTATCTTCATAGCTATCCTCATGAGTCCAATGCAAAATATCCTAAGAAGGAAAGGTAGCTACTTCAACATGCCAGTGAATGGCTTTGTTTAACCAGGTCTCTGCACTGGTTAGTTTAGGTTAGGATAGGTTTCCCTATTTTCTTTCCCCTTTTTTCTAGAGTAGTTTCCTACTTTCCAAGAAGTGCTGGTGCACAGGTTTGTCTTCCCAGTTCAATTTTTGCCCCTGTCAAGTTTTTGTGTTCCACAAATGACCCCATGCCCAATGGATTGAGTCAAGGCAACTGGTATATGTCTAGCAGGCTGACATCCCGCAAAGGTCGCCAAAATGTTGCCCAAAATTTCCCTGTCATTCATTTTTGGCCACGGTTCCTATTTTCCAAAAGAATGCTCAAATGTCAAAGCTCTTTGTGTTTTCTACCCTTTAGTGTCGAGAGTTCAGTGTGTTTTCTGCTCAAGTGTTGAAAACCCAGTGTGTTTTTAACCTCCTCTCTGCAGGCTCAGGATGTTTCTGCCTTTTGGTTTGAAAATTTGGTGTGTTTTCAACCTCTCCGCTCTGGAAGTTCGGTGTGTTTTCATCCTTCGCTTGAAAACCCTCTATGTTTTTGACACACCGTCTGTGTTTTCGTCCCTAAGCACGCAACTCTGATAGGTGGGTCCTAGTGCAGTGCAGAAAAGATCTGACTGGTGTCGCATGATCGCATGGGATCTTCCGATCTCATGAGATCATGCGACAACCGTTGATGTGGTATCGACGATCGGCGGTCAGGATCGAAAGTCAAGACAAGCGCCAGCGGTTATTGGGTAGCATCTTCTGGTTAGTTGCATGATCACATGGGCTCTTCCGAGCCCATGCACCCATGTGACTAACCGCCTGTGGTTACAAGCTGGCAGCGTTAAAGGCAAGGGTCACAGGTTGACATTGTTGCATGATCGCATAGGCCTTCCTAGCCGCATGCAATCATGCGACAAGTGATAGGCGGTCCAGTTTCAAGCGGTGGCGATCAATGGCTAGCCTCATGCGGTTGGTCGCATGATCGCATGGGCTCTTTCGAGACCATGCGACCATGCGACAAACCATCATCGGTTAGCATGTTTTCAGGCGGTGTTGCTGTGGGTCCGTGCCGGGGTGTCGAGGTGTTTATTGATGTGGCGGTCGGATTGAATGGGGGAGTGACACGTGGTGGTTTTGGGCTCGGGGTTGACAAGATTTGCGTGGTTTCCCAGTTGGAGGTGGGCCCGGTTCTATGTTCGGTTGGGTAATCTCACAATAAAAGGAAGAATATTCCTTCTATTTGGCGATTACGAGACTTCCCCTAGTCGGGTAATCTCCTGACAGAAAAGAATATGCTGAAAAGGTAACGCGACTCAGCGACTGCCTTCGGATGAAGCAAAGATTAATGGTTTTTGCGTCATCGCTAAGGGGTGCCCAGGGTTAAGGAAGAAACAAGCGATTCAATGACTAAAGGAGAAAGGTGACCCGGGGTGAAACCGGGGTTAAGTTTGTAGTGCGATCGTAAGCCCGAGCTTTTGTGGCAAAGCGAAGGTGGGTTTTCTAAGGGTTATCACATGATCGCATGAAGCCTTTCAAGCTCATGCGATCATGCGACCGCTGACTTTTCAAGGCCGTGTGGTCAGCTCCTGTTGGGCCACATGGCAAGTTTGATAGGTGTTATGTTTTGCGGGCCCCAGGTGTCTTGCACAAGCGGTGGCAGTTTCAAAAGGTTGTCACGTGATCGCATGAAGCCTTTTGACCTCATGCGATCATGCGACCATTGCTATTACAAGGGTGGCGTGATTGCTTTGGTGGGATTTCTTCTGCAGAGATGTTTGCAAAGCGCGAGTAGCTGAGAATTAATGTTTCCAAAGGCAATTATAGCTGGAATGTTTGCAGAGATCTTTTAGGTTGCCATTTTTTTAGTCCTTTTGAGGATCTGATCAAATTTTTGAGCATTCATGGCAGAGGTGGGCACGCAAGGAAAGATACCTGATCGGTTGAGATATTTGCACAATCACATTTATGATTAGAAGTGACTGTTTTAGGGCCAAATTATTTTATGCATACCTATGTAGCCCTAAAAGTTGGATTCCTGCCTGCATGCAGAGAGTGTATATGTTGTTTTTTTGGAGCTTTTGAGCTCAGAATTCACATTTTTGTAAAAAGAAAGGCTCTTTCTTGGGAACCTATCTGTGACATTTCTTCTTGCCCTCTGGTTTTTCACATTCTTGTAAGTTCTCATTGATAATACAAGTATTGCAGAGGCAGTTTGTGACAATCCTTCATGTCCTTGTGCTTCCTTGTTTGCATTATCTCTTATTGGATTGAGGTTTATGAATGCTATTAATTGAAATTGGGGTTCCTGGTCCCTCTTTTTTTTTTTGATTTGTGTGTTACTATGTCTAATATGATTTAGATGTTTTGTGGGTATACTACAGCCCCTAGCAGTCTTGTCTCATTCCTACACTAGTTGCAGAGGAGGATGTTTGTTTGCAGTTCATAGGTTGAGTCTTCTATTCAGGCCTTCCTATGAAATACTTATGTAAGCCTATCTAGTGAGTGGTGACCTATTAGACCTGATTCCTCCATTGGTCTCATTCCTCTATACTGAGATCCGAACTCTAGTTTCGGTGCTTCACCTAGTAGGATAGATTTGCTTTCAGTCATTTCCTTTCATGCACTCCTTCTAACCCTTTCCCCTCAAAGTTTACTTTCCTGTTAGAGCAAATTTGGGTGACTATCCAAGAGGAACCAGCCTAGAATCTGGAGGTCTCATCTTGGTTAGCAAAAGGTCCCACAACCTTGAGATGATTCCCATGTTATACTGGATTATCAAGACTACGAGAGCTTGAGATCAGAGGCGCAAATTCAATGTATAACAATTACTACTTTGGATGTGAAAAAAATTTGTCCTACCCTCATGCTAATAGGATGAAGCCTTCACCTAAAATGAGGTTTTCAAATAGATTATACAAACTTCCAAAGCACTATGGGGAAGAGAAGGCTGAATTACAGAAGAAAACCCTACCTCACAAGATGAAAGGTAATAAACTAGTTTCACCTTTGAATGAAACTAAGGAAACCCTGATTATGGAATGCAGGGAAGGAGTGCTAGAAACAACGCATAGATTATGCCAAAAATATGGGATCATTACAAGATGGAATGACTTCAGCATCATGATAGAATAGATTGTAGAATGGTTCCAGGCGACATTCAAACAGGTAAAATTAATGATTCTATCAGAAGGTTTTTTTTACATTATTTGTCCTATGGTATTAAGGCATAAATTGTTGAAGGAGGAAACACCCAGATTTAAAGATAGGAGTTTTGCTTTTATTGAATGAAAACCTAACTTTTATCCCAAAAAATTAGTAGATTTTTTAATAGAAAGAGCATTATTACTTCGTAATCTACCAATTGAATTGGTAAATGAGGAAATTATTAGAAGGATAGGAAATAGTATAGGGATACATGCAGGTATGGAGGAAGGTGAATTTTTTTTAAAATGATGGTTAAAATAGATATCTCAACAACAGAATTAAAAACATTAGAGGTAAGATCAAAATAATTCTCATACATTATTCAACCGGTCTTATACAATGGTCCAGTGAGGGAAGAATATCCTTTAGAAAACAAAAATGTATACAAAAACCCTAGCATCGAGAGAGCAGTAGTTGGGGTAGAGGTTAAATTCCTGGAAAATCAAGGAGGATTTTGGTTAGAAAAAACTGGTAAGGAGGGGTTTTTGGAGCTGGAGGAGGGAGAGATAGTGGAAACACATACTTCACTTGAACATTAGGAAATAGAAAGTATAGATATAAAGGGGGAGGATCTTATGATAGAAATATGTAGAAGAAAATGTGGGTTACCTATAGACTCCTTTAAGGTAGATATGGAGGCGATAGAGAGAAATTTGGTAGGAGAAGGAAGAGAATATATCAGTGCTGATCAATACAAAGAATCCCTTAGTGGCATACTAGAACAAATCGAGAATATGAGGATTGAGGTTAATAGGGAGCTATGTTTAATAGAATAAATATTTAGTGGAGGATTAGAATGAGGTAGTATCAGGGGATAATAATGACAAGGGGCATGATTTGAAGTTATTATTGTATGCACCCAAAAATGGTCACCTAGACTTTGGGCCCCATTTATTTGATTTATCAACTCTGAATCATTTTTATCAATAATCAATATTTTTAACATTATCAATTTCTTGATCAAGTCTTAATTTCGATCATATATTGGATTTTTATCCTATGGGCTAACCATTTATCCTAAGTCTTTATTTAATTAAAAAGAATATTTCCTCCCCTTTTTGATTAAATAAAAAGCCCACCCTTTCCTCTTATCCTAAGTTGCACAAATAAAGCATTATTCATGTTTTATAAAAAGAAAAAAAATATTTTTTGTCTCACATGAGGCTCAAAAGTCAACTCTTCACTCTCATTGGAGGATATGTGTGCACATGGATTGCTCCTTTTTTAAGCTCCACCGCTGATTAAGACTTTTTGCCTCTTAATCTCCATGGTCCATTTCACCTCATTTCTTATAAAAGGAGAGCTCTCTCCTCCATTTGGATATCCACTTGTTTTATGCTAATGTTATGCTGCAGGTTTTAGGTGCATTTGGAACTTTTGAGGACATTGAAGACTTGTTGCATTTCATTGTAGTTGCATATTTCTTTCATAGTTGCATGATAATGACATTGTTAGCTTAGTTTCCTTTTATGCAATAGAATAAGCTCACATAGTCTAATTAGGAAGGCTTGGTAATACTTGTTCTTTCCTTTCATAGCATAGTTTGTACTTTCCTTTCATAGTTTAGATTGCATCATCATATAGCTTGCATTACATCTTCATAGTGATTCTTGGAGATATTGGCATTGTTGCCCTTATCTTCACTTGAATCTCTCATTGTATGGTTGACTAGCAAGGTCACAAGCTTGTAGCTCTAGCTGAGAGCAAACACATCATAGTCCCTTGCAACTCCATGCATAGAGAGCTATGAGCCACTTTGTGAGGCCTCATTCTTGAGCAACCTTGCATGTAATGGTTCATAGAAGTGCACCTTTTTAGTGTGTACATTTCTGGCGCCCACCGTGGGGCAGAGTAGATAGGCTTTGTCATTTGTTTTTTTGCATTTTCATCATTTTTTGAATTATTTTTTAGAAATTTTGCAGTTTCGGTTTTCTATCTCAGAGTATCGCGCGATACTTCTCAGAAATATCATGTGATATACCTTTGTATAGCGGTGCGACACTTCGCGCGAGAGAAGAATCACCTGCCAGTACTGAGAAATATCACCTGTTATCGGGCGAAGTATCGCCCGCCCATAGTGAGAAGTATCGCCCAGACTGAGGTATATCGCGCGACTATAGGAAACTGTGTCGCGCAATACTGGTGAAGTCTGAGAAATATTGCCTGGTCTAACAGAGACTTGCATTTTCAATTTTCTCATCCGAATTTGATTATTTTAGTTTGCCATTTTATTTTGCTGTGTTTAGATAGGTCTAACCTGCATCTTTTAGTTTGAATCTATCAGATTATTGCACATTTACATTTGAATTTTGATTTTGCTAACCTTGTGGGTCTAACAAGTTGTGTTTGTAGGTGCTCATCATTATTTGAAAATTGCTAAAAATGCATGTCAAAGAGGGCTACTAACAATTTTTGTAGGGCTGCCCAAGCATAAAAATAAAAAAAAAATTTCCTTGCTTGTTTATTTGCTTTCATTTCAAGTGTGGCATTCACTAATTGTATTAGGAATCTTTAAAACTTTGTGAAAGGGATCTTGAGGTGGTAGGAGAAGTATGCTCTTCACCTTTAGGTGAACCAGAAAATCTTGACCCATCTTAAGGTTTTGGAAGCAAGGGAGTAATTGAACCTCTTTTGCTTGGTGTGTTTGGGAGAGATTCTTGAGATAGGGGAGTATGCTCTTCACCCTTGTGGTGAACCAAAAACCTTGAACCTCAAGAGTTGATCTATTTTTTGTTTAGTTTAGGATCTTTTAGCGGGCCTGCTCTTGAGCAATCAAGAGGAACGACTCAAGTGGGGACAACCTTGTCATCATTTTTCTTGGTGGCAAGTGATTCCAACTCACTATAATCTCAAGGCTATCAAGGACACCAAAAAATTTGGTAGACATAACACTTGTCTTCATTTGATGTGAGTAGCTCATGGGATTGCGACCATGGAGAAAACATTGAACAAGAATGCTTAAGGTACTCTTGAGGCTGCAAGGTCCTAGTCCTTTATGAGGAGCAAGAGGGGTGTTGTGAACGGAAATCCTTATTAAGAACCATTAGATAGAAGCCACCTTATTTTAGCCACTTATCTTCTTAGTGCAAGGATTGATCCAAGTGGTTTACCCGGATCACCTTAAGATACTCACTATATGTGTCCCTTTGGTTGTGTCATTTGACATTTCCATGACAAAGCCAACATCTCTTGTGGGTAACCACTTGGTGTGAGGCGAGGGGGCATCAAGTTGTGGGCTAAGTTGGTAAGTATTGAGCCTTGACTTTTTAGGATAGATTTGCTTGAATTGTCTTCAGTTGTGTGATACCAGTGCAAACATTCTTACATACAAACAATTGGTAGCATTCATAAGGTGCTTTTTCAATTCTAATATCACAAGTGTTTGTCTTGGCAAGGCTACTTTTGCCCTTGCTTCAAGTGTTTGAGACCATGTTTTGATCCCTTACTATTTGCAAACCTACCAAAATTCTACTGATATTGTGACTGAAATCGAGAACATCAATCCTCAGATTTGAAATTTTGACCAAACAAACCCAAAAATGTAAATTTTACACAATTCTGGTCAAGAGTTGAACAAATCTGCAACAGTATCGCACACTGTAAAGTGAATTATCGTGCGATACTTCGTGCTTGCTAGAAATATCACCTTCTTTGAACAGAAATATCGCGCGATAGTTCACCCCTGACGGACTATCGCCCGACCTGCTTGGAGTATATCACCCGCCAGTGTTGAGGTATATCGCCTGGCTTCGGGTGAAGTATCGCACGGTTATAGGTTTATCGCCCCAGTAGCCTGGAGTATATCGCCTGGTTAATTTCTGCCATGCTTACACTTTGGTCAGTTTCAGTTGCTGTTAATCAGGTTAGGTCTTAGAGTAGGCTTCTTGCCTCGACGTTTGAGACCTGTCTTGACTCTAAATTTCTGGTTTTAGTCCTCCGGGATAGCATCATTTGATTTGCGAAATCACTTTGAAATAATTGCCAAGTTAGAAGGTCATTCTTGGTGCCAAGGTTCATCTCTAAGATTGTTAGCTACATTCTTGGAAAATTTTAGTACTCTTATTGTCCAAATCGCTTTCATTTAAATCTCAATTTTAATTATCTTTTGGCCTAGCCCAACCTCCTGATTCAAAAGTGCAAGGGTAGTCACCCTTTGATTGAAGCACCTCTTTGACAGTGTTGGTAAAGCCCCTTTTTTATCTTCTCATTTCTTTTTTTGGACAATAAAGGACTTTGATTATCCTAGTTTGGCATTGACACTTTGAGAGGTCACCTTTTCATTGAGAGTATCTTTCTTTCATGTCAGTTACGACAAGGTACCAGGTCAATCAAGGGAAGTGACCCCCTGTTGCCTTTAGCCAGTTACCACCTGTTAAGACTCGTCGACAACCTAAGGGAAAAGGACCCCTTTTTGATCAATCTCCTAAGAGTGAATCTGAGGTTTGTTTTAATTCGGGAGCTAATCCTAGTGAAGTGAGCACCTCTTTCATACCACTTTCATCAAGCATGGACATGAGTTACACCTTTACCCGACAACAAAGAGAAGCCATGAATCAAACTCTTGAGGATATCTTCCAACGACATAGAAGAGAGTATGGTGGTTCTTCTCATGCTAGTCCACCCGGGTCACCTCCCAACAACGCGAGGTATTTTGATGCTCACCAACGAGCCGAGAGACATCACAAGCAAGCTCACTCAGATTCAGGGTCACAACACGAAGACCAGAACAATGAATCTAGTGATCACCACATAAACATAGCTAATGCAATAAGGCATTCGAGACAAACCTCCCCACTTAAAGACACCTCTCGATATGCAAATACAAGATTGAGAAGCATTGAGAGTGAGAAGCAAGCCTACTTAGATGAACAGGCTGCTAAAAAAGAAAAATTCAGACAACTAGAGGAAGAGGAACGTGCATTATTGGATATACAGAAAAGAGTCACCCAAGAAGAAGAAGATAGACTCTATGCAAAACAACTCCAAAGCCGATTTAACGGGAGGGGAGCCAATAGTGGGACCAACTCACCCCCATCTACCCCTTCCCCAAGCCCTAGAAGAAGATCAAGGACACCCTCACGATCCCCAAGTCCTAGAGGAAGAAGGGCTTCAAGATATGACCATCATAGGAGACAGTCATCTCATAGACACTCAAAGCAACCCTCCCAACAAGCACATCATGGCTCACAACATGGAGGAAGTTATGCTAAATTTGATCATATGGACTTCATGACTATGCAACAAGAGCCATCCTTTCAAGCATATGTGGAGCAATATGTGGAACAAAATAAAGACCAATTCTTGGAAAGTCTTATTAACAAAGGCGCTAAAGTTTCATATAATTTTGATGTTCACCAAAAGATCAAGAAACAAAGCCCTTCAACTGATGAGGTGATCTTACAAATGCAAAAGGATATAGACAGGATGAAGGCTCCCGAGAGCACATTTCATTTGGACTCCATATGTCCTAACCCCATTGACAAAAGTGTGGTGATGGTAGAATTCCCTAAGAAAGTTGAGTTCCCGACATATGACAAATATGATGGCACTGGTAACCCTCATGACCATGTTCGACAGTTCTACATAATGAGCTTTTCCTTTCACCATGAAGACTCCTACTTGATGAGATTATTCCCAAGGAGTTTAAAAGGTCAAGCCATGGAGTGGTTCACTAATCTTTCCCCTCTAGTAAAGACATTTAAAGAACTTGTCCAAAGGTTTGTTCAACATTTTGCTTACAACCTATCAAGGTCGGTCACAATGCTTGATTTGTGCAAACTCAAGCAAAATCAAGGGGAATCTTTTGTCTTATTTTTACAATGATGGAGGTGATTATGTTCGAAATACCTAAGGACAATTGCTGAAGAGGAGAGAATTGATATCATTGTAAGCAATCTAATACCAGAATTAAGATATGAAGTCAAGAAAATCCCATTTAATTCCTTTGATACTATGGTAGAGGTGGCATGTCACATTGAGGATGTCCTGAAAGAACAAGGAATTTTGGCTAAACCAACAAATAACAACAATAGCCAAAATAACAATACTAATGGTAACAAGGACAAAAAGAACTCCTATTGGAACAAAAATAAGCAAGTGGTCAACGACGGAGTTTTTGACTCATCTCAAGTAAAAAATGGAGTTCTTAACCTCTCCCATGCAGTTCAAGCTATGAAGCTGCAAACGTCTTCAACACAACAAGACAAACCTAAGTATCAAAGGAGATCTAAAATGGAGAAAAGACAATTTACTAAATTGGGAGAATCTTATGCAGATGTTTTTAAGACATTAGTTGCTCATAATTTGGCACACCCACAGGATCCTACAAAACATCGCATACCAGATCCTTTACCTCATTGGTGGGATGCTAAGGCTTTTTGCGTTTTCCATAATGGGATTGGACATGACATAGAAAATTGTTTTAAACTCAAGCATCTTGTCCAAGACCTTATTGAGAAAGGACAATTACAAGTTGATGGGTTAACCACTAATGCAGATCATAAAGCCTTTAAAGAGCCCTTGCCTAAATACGAGAAAGGAGAGAATTCTAACAATAAGAATGGCAAGGCGGCTATCAACTACACCTACACAAATGCAGAGAACATTATTAACATGCTTGAAGTTGTGGATGATAGTGTCAACATGATGAGAGGGAAAGATCCCTATGGACATAATGTGGACTCAACTCCTATGACTAATGAATGACCCGGTGTGGTGATAAGAGGTCCTCACTCACAAAGAATGCCCCAGTCCCTCAATGCTGTCACTAGGGGGCAAGCCCAAGCGCCCATTATCATTAGAGGTCCTAGCACTAGCAAGTCTAAGTAGCCCGTGTCCAAAGGTGCTCCTCCCAAATCTGTCATTGGTCCTGATTCCAATTATAATCTTATTGACTAGCTACAACGTACACCAGTGCAGATATCCATTTTTGAGCTTTTAAAATTGTCTCCTAAGCACAAGCGCATCCTTGAAGACGCTTTGCGAGCAGCCAGTGTCCCTAACAACTTAGATATTGACCAATTCTAGAACATGGTCAACCATTTAGCTAGCCCTCATTACCTCACCTTCTCAGAAGAAGATGACAAATCCATCAGTCACCCACATAACTTGGCCTTACACATCGAAGTCATGATTCATAAAACCCGTGTTAGGCGTGTACTGATAGATGGGGGTGCGGGGCTCAATATTTGTACCTTGAGTTTGTTGCTAGCTCTAGGATATTCCGAGAACGTCATTGACACAAGGAAAAGGATCACAATCAAAGCATATGACGAAGTAGAAAGAAGTTCTAAGGGATTGGCTGTTTTGCCTATTCGCATTGGTCCAGTAGAAAAAGATATATTATTTCAAATTGTTGATGTTAGACCTCTAGCCTACAACATTTTGCTAGGTAGGCCATGGATTCACGAAATGCAAGCAGTCCCATCAACATATCACCAGTGTGTTAAGTTTCCCCATAACGGTGTAGAAATTTGCATCCCTGGAGATAGTGCTTTATCAGTTAATAACATTTCTACGGGATCACATGTACCTTTGAATAGGGAAGCTGACAGTCCTAGTAGTTCACTTGAACAATGCAAGCAGAAGTTCAAGACCATAGATCTTGGGATGGGAGATTATAAAATTGATTCTTTTACAAACATGCCAATCTCTCCTAGGTCTTACGGGAGACCATCACCAAATGTGAAGCCTTCATCATCAGTAATGACATTATTTGGGAAATTTGTTGAGTCTTCAGTTCCCATTCAGGAAGAGAAAGAGGAAGTTGCTGTAAGGGACTGGATCTATCACGAGGAGAAATACAAACATAACGAGAATTTTGCTCCTTCACCTGAAGCTTATGGGAGAGGGTATACACTGGTTAAAAATATGAGATATCTAGGATATGGTCCCCTTATTCATAGGCTAGACGCTAAAGCTGAGCCTCTTGATCATGCTCTTTTCGGATGAAAGAGAAAGTCCACGGTTGGCTTAGGTTTTGAGAATAAAAAGAAGAAAGGTGTCCCTGTCCCAGCTGCGACAGACAGTGACATTGACTCAGATTATACCCCTGATCTTTCCAATCAACAAGATGTGTCTGATGATTGGATGCCCTCAACAAATCTCCTTTGGGGAGATTCCACAGATTTGATACTTAACAGTCCTACTATCCCAGCTACGACGGATAGTGACTATATGACTGCTAGATCGACAAAGGAAAGTGTTACTGTCCTAGCTGCGACGGATAGTACCAATACTAGCACTAGAGAGGGGGAAACCCTTCCTAACCTTGAGGCTTCTACATCACGAGGCCCAAATGATGACTCAGACATAGATTCCCATGAATATGAATGGGATTCACTTTCAGATGCAACAGTTGATCTGGACATAGATATTGTCCATGCCTATAGTACCCAACCCGATGTGGCCGACGATCCTAGTGTAGGACTAGAGGATTGTACTCCTCAAATCGCCTTAGTGGATGATGCTTCATTTGATAGGATGAGTCCTAATTCGGGTATCTTAGGAGAAGACTTGATGAACTCTGATTATATGGTCACCAGAGATGACACCTTTCGCATAAACAATGTTGAACTAGTCATTGACCTACCCCTTGTTCACTTTGACCTAATTGACTGGTCTCAGCGCCATCAAGAGCCTACATTCCTCACCTTTCAGAATGATTATGAAATTGCCTGCTATCTGAATGCTCTTGAACCCGTGGCTTCTTCCACCAGTGAACCAACAACCAGCATGACATAGCCTGATATTAAGTACCTCAGTCTCAAAATAAAAGAATAAAATAAAAATAGGTCTGATGGCGAAAACCACTTTGTGGCGGTATCAGAACCAAAAATAGTAAAAAGAAATGACGCATCCGAGGGTGAAAACCTCTTTGAGGCACCTAAGGATGGGGTACTTAATAACTTGCCGAGTTATTTCCAGGATAGATCATCAGTATTGATTGAGCCAACAAAGCCAGTCAATTTGAACACAGAAGAAAATCCTCAAATAGTCCATCTTGCTCAGTCTTTATCAGAAGAAGAGACCAAGGCATATGTACAGTTCCTACAGAAAAAAAAAATTAATTTTGCATGGACCTATTCAGACATGCCAGGGCTTGACACGAATCTCATAATGCATCACTTATCCATAGCTCCAGGAGTCAAGCTAGTGAAACAGAGACTCAGAAAAATGCATCCCCATGTAGCTCTACTTGTCAAAGGGGAATTAGAAAAACTCTTGAGAGCTGGATTCATTAGAGCCATCGATTATGCAGAATGGATCTCAAACATAGTGCCAGTTTCCAAACATGATGGGTCCATTCGTGTATGTACAGATTTTAGAGATTTAAACAAAGCATGCCCAAAGGATGATTTTCCACTTCCAAACATTGACATGATAGTGGACATGACAACGGGCTATGACATATACTCTCTAATGGATGGTTTCTCAGGGTATAATCAAATCAAAATAGCTCCTGAAGACCAAGAGAAAACAACATTCACATGTGCATGGGGAACCTATTGCTGGAACGTCATGCCATTTGGATTAAAGAATGCGGGAGAAACCTACCAAAGAGCTATGACCACTATCTTTCAGGATATGATGCACAAAAATATGGAAGATTATGTGGATGATACCCTGGCAAAATCAAGAAAACGGGACACATACCTCGATGATCTGGAAGTAATTCTAGATCGAATGGAATAGTTTCAACTCAGATTGAATCCAAAGAAGTGCGCATTTGGCGTCACCTCAGGCAAACTTTTAGGATTCATAATATCAGCAAAAGGTATCGAGGTTGACCCCGAAAAGGTCCAAGCAATCCTAGATATGCCACCTCCTCGAAATATCAGCCAAATGAGAAGTCTTCAGGGATGTCTTCAATCGATTAGGAGGTTTATTTCTCAACTTGCAGATAGAGCACAACCCTTTAACAAGACATTGCATAAGGGTGCTTCTTGTGTTTGGAACGAGGATTGTCAAAAGAGCCTAGATCAGATCAAACAGTACTTGGCTAATCCTCCGATTCTAATGCCTCCTATTCTAGGGAAACCATTGATCCTATATATTTCAGCTACAGACACTTCCCTGGGGGCATTGTTGGCTCAATCAGATGATACTGGGAAAGAACGGGCCATATACTATATCAGCCATACTCTAGTCTCCTACGAGATCAATTACAATAATATTGAGAAGTCTTGTCTTGCAGTGGTGTTTGCTTCTCAAAAGTTGCGCCACTACATGCTTGCTCACACCATACATTTGGTTGCCAAAATTGATCCTCTTAAATACTTGCTTAGTAAGGCTGCCCTCACGGGTAGACTTGCTAAATGGATGATGGTCCTAACGGAATTTGACATAGAGTACATTGAAAGGAAGGTAATAAAAGGGCAAGCTATTGCTGACCAATTAGTTGATTTCCCAATTCAGGATAGTATGCCAGTCCAAGTGGAATTCCCAGACGAACACATCTTGTATACGACTACTCGCACTTGGACAATGTTCTTTGATGGTTCCCGCATGCAAAATGGATCAGGTGCTGGAGTGTTATTTGTTTCTCCACATGGGTACAATATTCCAAAGTCTTACAAACTTTTATTCCCATGTACAAATAATATTGCAGAATATGAAGCTTTAACTAATGGCTTGAGAATGGCTATAGAATGGAACATCACAGAGTTACATGTCTTTGGGGATTCCCAGTTAATCATCAACTAGGTCAATGAAGAGTATCAAACCAAGGATGACAAATTGATACCCTACAAAAAGATGGTTGATTCGTTGAGACGCTACTTCACCTTTGTGACGTTTCAACAGATCCCTAGGACAGAGAACAAGGCTACAGACGCCATGGCCACATTAGCTTCACTTCTTCAGTTGGAGACACATGAATCCAGATTTGAATTCCCGGTGGAAGAACTACACCATCCCATCTTTGACTTGTCTGACAGCCATGTCATTTGTACCATTATCACACACGAGTCTTCCCGATATGGTGCTATCTATTCATATCTTCATGATGGCATCATCCCTGACACATTCAACCGCTCTGAATGATGAAACCTCATCCGTAACGCCTCTCGCCATACCCTCATCTCTGGTGATTTATATAGGAGGGGTTTAGATGGGATGCTCCTTAGGTGCTTGGAAAAGGAGGAATCCAACCAAGCGTTAGCTGACATCCACGAGGGCATTTGTGGTGGACATTCTAATGGTCTTGTCATGGCCTGAAGGTTGCTTAGGGCGGGATATTATTGGCCCACAATGTAGATAGACGTAGTCACCTTTGCTAAGTCATGTGAAAAATGTCAGAAACACAGAAACCTGATTCATGCTCCAGGTAGGGAGCTGATCCCTTCTGTTTCTCATTGGCCTTTTCAGCGCTGGGCCTTTGATCTGGTTGGGTAGATTCATCCCAACTCATCAGGTGGACACAAGTTCATTATTACTACCACTGACTACTTCACAAAATGGGTGGAAGCTGTGCCACTTTCTGTTGCTTCAGGAAGGACCATTTCTTTGTTCATCTTGAATCATATTATTTGCCGATTTGGAGTGCCTTCTGAGATCATTACTGACAATGGAGGTCAATTTAAGAATAAGGACCTAAAGAATCTATGCAAAAAGTTTAAAATCAAGCAACATTGGTCCTCCATCTATTTTCCACAGGGAAACGGACAGGCAGAAGCCTCTAACAAAACCATTCTTAAGATTCTTCATAGGACAGTACACAAGAATGGTAGGGATTGGCACCTGCAAATCAATTTAGCACTATGGGCTTATAGAACAAGCATTCACACACCTACAGGAGCCACTCCTTTCTCTCTCACCTATGGCGCTGAAGCAGTATTGTCTTTAGAAGTCGAGATACCATCACTTAGAGTCTCACTCAAAGGTTTGATTACAGATGAGGATTACCGCGCCATGAGGCTACAGGAACTAGAACTTCTAGATGAGAAGCGTAAGGCTTCCTTTGATCATATGAGAGTGTATCAGAAGCGTATGTCCAAGGCATTCAACAAAAAGGTTCGCCCTAGAGAATTTCAAATAGGTGATCTTGTTTTGCGAGAGAACCCGAAGAACCAACAGAACAGAGAACAAAAGGGCAAATTTGAACCTAACTGGCTTGGACCATATGTCATCACAGCTGCTTTTGGTACTGGTGCGTATTTACTATCAGATCCCGATGGAGAATAACTCCCTAATCCCATCAACATTGTGCACCTCAAGAAGTTCTATCCTTGATGCTCGTTTCTATCTAGGGGCATCCTTTGTATATATCTTATTGATCCTGAAAAAATACCCAAAAAATTGAAAAATGATGCTGAAAAATCCTAAAAAGTATAAAAAGTCCTAAAAAAAATACAAAAAAATCAAAAAAAATCAAAAAAATCAAAAAATAAAAAAAAGAAAAAGAAAAAGTGCGTTGGTGAAAACCTGGAAACAGGCGCCTTGGTAGCAAAAATTCAAAAAAAAGAAAAAAATGAAAAAAAAAAAAAAGAATCCAAGTGGTGAAAACCTGGAAACAGGCGCTACTTGAGGCCTTTGCACTCCTATTTGTTAGCATGCGTCCTCGACACTTAGCCACTTTCCATCATGCCTTAACCTTGTTGCCTTGGTCTGGAATTGGTCTTTGTCTTTGTCTAGGGGGCATACCTGTTAGCATTGGTCTTTTAGGTGCGTTTGTCTCTTGGGGCATTTCACAACAGGTGTTTTTCAACACCACCCCAAACAATATTTTTCAACACTACCCTTGCGTCGAGTGTTTCTTAACACTTATCAAGTGTCTTACCCATTAGTCTCGTATGATGTGATATTTCTCACTAAGCAGATATGATACTCAGCATTTGACTCTATGACCAACACAGGCATTTAAACAATCAACTCGTTGAGATATGTTGACTTTATTTTCTTTGTGTGCTGTCTATGAGGATTTCTTTGATGAGTGATCTTTCCCTGAGAAGTTTTCGATGATGCATAGCTAGAAGACCGAGGGAATGAGAACATGTTTTCTTTCTTTATCTGCTTGTGGGTATATTTTGTTGATCCTAATTGTCATGAGCATTTATGCTGGTCCTACTTGACACTATGGATTGACAAGATATTATCCTTGACTGTTTTGCGAGTGCATGCTTCTAGCTATCCTAACTTTCATGTGTCTTGATACAAGCATAATTTCGCCATAGTAAACTTAGGTAATCTCACTGCACTAGTCATCTTGACCTACATGTCTTTGGTGCCTAGGTGAGATTCCCACATTTTTATCTGATATAGATCATATTCATATACCCATAGTCATACTAGTGTGTATTGTATGATCTTACGACACTACCAATAACGCTCGATGATGATAATTAGATGTTTATAAGCGTTGTGACCTTGCAAGTCAACCACTTTCATAGTAGTTTGCATTTTTAGGTTCATGATCATCTAGTTTTGCATTTCTTGCATATGGAGAGAGCTCTCCTTTTCATCTTACGTGGACCTGTCAGTCGACTGCGCTCACCTTTTCTTCTTCTCAATCATGTCTTTCACTCCTTGTCTTTTTCATCTCGAACCTGTTCCTGTTCATCACAAGGGGTTAATCCTATCATCATATCTATATCAAAACTGTCATTTTCAAGAAACATAAGTCTATATCATACACATGAGAATTAAACATACATCTATGAGAGAGAACATGCATAAGCATATACATAAGCATTTTGAGCAAAATGACAAGATAATATACATAAACTGATACATCCATCACAAGTGAGACAAATACACATGATACATCGAACATCCAGTAATCTCATAAATCTATATACAATGTCATGATATACAATACAATATGAGATCCCAAAATCTGGATCAAAAGTCTCAAGATATGTCCAAAACAACCTAAGACCTAACCCTAAGACTCGCTACCACCCTCGTGAGGAGCTCGTGGTGGTGGAGGAGGCATAGCTCTCCTATCGAGTACCACATCTGATACCCTTGCCCTCTGAGAATATGATGGCGCTCTCTCACCCTCTGGGACGGCCTGCAGATAGAGTCTGTGATAGTAGGCTACTCTCGCTGACTCCTGACGGAGCTCCAGTGCCTCTGCCTGTGCCATCGCCTCACAGCGTGCTATCTCTGCCCTAAGATCAGCTATCTGTTGATCCCGCTCTGCCCTCAGATCCAGTAGCTGCTGATCTCTCATAGCTATAGTAGTCCAGAGTTGCTGTATCTCTGCCTCCTAAGCCTGTATCTGGGCTCTCAGATCCTCTCCCCCCGTAGGCTGATCCTGCTGTGCCTCTGCCTACCGGTGAGCTGGTCTCGCCTCATCCTCAGGTGTCACCGATCTTTGTCCCCGTGACCATTTTCGGCCACCTGATCTTGACCCCTCTCCTCTCTCCATCCTCCTCCATCTCCCCCGTCCCCCCTCTGTCTCGTTCCTACGCTGGTACCTGAGCATCTGGTACTGTAAACTGAGGGAATGGCACCCTCCGCTGCTCTGCTCTGTAGGCTCCATCAGCCCCTGCATCTGCCATATCTGGGAAATACTCCCAGGGCTCGCTCCTAATACCTGCTATCTCTGCGACAGCCTGCTGATAGTCCAACATGGGTAGCCACCCATGACCCTCCTCGTCTCTGGCCCTGGCATATGTGGTAGTCTCTGTCGAGACTCGCTGCTGCCTCCCGAACTACCGCCATACCCGAGTGATGCAGAATCTCTCAACTATCTCTGCATACCGACCTACCAGTGGCCGACTGCACAACATATAACTTAGCTCATCAGCTGCATCTCCCCAAACTTCCACCTCCCTGTATGGCCTCCATGTGAATGATGCTATCTCATCCAAAATGCGCCTGTAGTATGTCACATCCCCACTATGGGCATGTGATATGAACCCGAGATACCTGTAGATGTAGGGGTACCTCCTCTCCCTCGGCTGAACCCTGAGGCGCACCACAACGATGTGCTCCCACGCCCATACCTGTGCCAGGATGACACCACATGCCCATGTCTGACCGTCCCTGTAGACGATCTCGTGCAACTCATGGTACATCTCTGCCAATATGGCAGGACCCCATGCCATCCACTGAGGCCTGCTGACCAAATTAATTAATAGTCGAGCCCATCCGAGTGGGAAACCCTTCTGACTGCGGTCAGTCATCATGATCTGAGAAATGATGGAAGCCACTATGCATGGCACTGGGTAGTCCCTGCCAAAATCGTCTATCAGCCTCTCCCAGCTGATATATCTATCCAGAATCGTGACATCCTGGAACATCTCCTGCACCAGTCGGTGCCCCTCAGTGGCATCCTGATCATAATACACTTGTGCCAACAAATAAATCATGTCAGTTTTCTTCATATGGAAACATTACATTTATGATTATATCTTAAAACATGATTATACTCACCGGCTCGCCATGACATGGCACTCATAGGATCCTGTAGACGTCCTCTAAAGTGATCGACGCCTCTCCAATCGGCAGGTGGAAGGTGTTGTGCTCACTATGCCATCTCTCGGCAAGAGTAGTCAACAACCCGTGGTCCGCTCTGATATATGGATATCTCAACAGATACCTGAATCTCATCGCTCTGATGTCGGCATTGCCCGGATCATCCAGATTTCGGACACACCGCAACCCAGTCACTTTCGGCGCTCTGATGATGAGTGCCAGAAAAATCTCCTGCAAGCCAAAACCAAGCCAATTGTTAGCACATATCATGATGGATGTCTAAAAGCTCAGTATAAAACATCTCTAAAGCGTAACATTGTCTAGACCCATGTCATTTTTGCTTAAAAATGCATTAAAAACAAAATTTTAAACTAGGCGATATTCTTTTTTGAGAAGTATCGCGCGATACTTCTCCCTATAGTGGGGTGATAAACCTAATGCCGCACGATACTTCACCTAGTATCGTGCGATCTTTCACCCAGTATCGTGCGATACTGGTGCCTTAGGTCGCGCGATACTTTGGAGACCCGCGAAGTATCGCACGACATTTCTCCCTAAAGTGCGCGATACTTCTAAAGTATCGCGCGATAGTTCGCCCAGTCAAAATTTTTGAAATTTAAAAATTTGAAAAATGTGCTAAAAAAAGCTATTAAATGCAAAAAAATGACTCAAAAAGCTTGAGTTTATTGAAAACTTACCGGGGCAGGATAGTGTGGTGGCCGGTTGTGCAACCGGGCGCACTCGAATCGATGCATGTGAATGGGAACTCCTGCCTGCTGGGCCATTTTCTCTCTCTAAAGGTCTGAAAATTTTCAAATCACTAAAAGACAAATGACTTTTGAAAATGATATTTTGACCCCTTTTATAGCCTTTTGACTTTTTGACCTCATTTTCAAAACACCTCGGAATTGCGTGAAAATTGCACCCCTAGCTAATTTCGACGTCCTGGATCCATTTTCGGATTCGAAATCAAAATTTGAGGTCATCTTCATAGTCAAAAATGCATTTCAAAATCTTCCCCCCTTTTGCACAGTTGACTGATCTTTTGAGGCCTAATCCTTTGATCTTTGTTGGGGCATTGTCGTTTCTTCATTTCTATATCTTCCAAACTTCTAGTCTTTCATTCATATTCATTCCATTCTTTCATTTCTCAAGTTTGACTACATCTTTTCAGTCAGACTGGGGCATGTTTCATTGCCTAATGGTTAACCTATTAACCTTTACCTTCGATTGTGATTTTATTATGATTTGATCAACCTTATCGATTTTCTGTCTCTCCTCTACTTGATTTCGATTTCGATTCCGAGGGGGTAGTACCTATGGGATTCTCATCCCTGATTTCCTTGATTTTCCTGATTCAGACATCTTTTGTGAGCTGTCACTCAAATTTGAGATTCTTATCTCTTACTTTGAATGTGATCCCGAATCGACCTCATGTTCAAAGGCCTTTGTTTATGTTTGTCCAGGTGTGATCCCGAATCGACCTCACATCTGAGTTGTTTTGTGATCCCAGATCGATTTCACATTTTAACTTTATTCTTTGACTACATGTGTTCCCAAATCAATCACACATTAGTCAAAGAGGGGCAAATGTATGCACCCAAAAATGGTCGCCTAGACTTTGGGCCCCATTTATTTGATTTATCAACCCTGAATCATTTTTATCAATAATCAATATTTTCAACATTATCAATTTCTTGATCAAGTCTTAATTTCGATCATATATTAGATTTTTATCCTATGGGCTAACCATTTATCCTAAGTCTTTATTTAATTAAAAGGAATATTTCCTCCCCTTTTTTATTAAATAAAAAGCCCACCCTTTCCTCTTATCCTAAGTTGCACAAATAAAGCATTATTCATGTTTTATAAAAAGAAAAAAAACACTTTTTATCTCACATGAGGCTCAAAAGTCAACACTTCACTCTCATTGGAGGATATGTGTGCACATGGATTGCTCCTCTTTCAAGCTCCACCGCTTATTAAGACTTTTTGCCTCTTAATCTCCATGGTCCATTTCACCTCATTTCTTATAAAAGGAGAGCTCTCTCCTCCATTTGGATATCCGCTTGTTTTATGCTAATGTTATGCTGCAGGTTTTAGGTGCATTTGAAATTTTTGAGGATATTGAAGACTTGTTGCATTTCATTGTAGTTGCATATTTCTTTCATAGTTGCATGATAATGGCATTGTTAGCTTAGTTTCCTTTTATGCAATAGAATAAGCTCATATAGTCTAATTAGGAAGGCTTGGTAATACTTGTTCTTTCCTTTCATAGCATAGTTTGTACTTTCCTTTCATAGTTTAGATTGCATCATCATATAGCTTGCATTACATCTTCATAGTGATTCTTGGAGATATTGGCATTGTTGCCCTTGTCTTCACTTGAATCTCTCATTGTATGGTTGACTAGCAAGGTCACAAGCTTGTAGCTCTAGCTGAGAGCAAACACATCATAGTCCCTTGCAACTCCATGCATAGAGAGCTATGAGCCACTTTGTGAGGCCTCATTCTTGAGCAACCTTGCATGTAATGGTTCATAGAAGTGCACCATTTTAGTGTGTACAATTATCTATGGAGAGGGGTGAAATAGAGGAACTGTTTGAATTTTTAAGTTTGGATCTAATTGAAGAAGATAATGGATTGTCCAGAAGTAATCTATAGATAGTGAGTAGGTTGATGGTTGATTTAGATGATGACTTGCCTAATGAGCAGGATCAGTTCACAGTAATGGAAGGTACAAGTTAGTTGGCAGAAAGTAACCCTAGGGAACCCTTGGATGAAAATATGGTATCGAACAATAGGGATAGTAATGTTTCTTTACTAGGCATAGCTTATAAAGATAAAGGGAAGGAAAGGCTAATTGTGCCAAGGAACCTAAGAAAAGGGGGAGGAAATCCTTGAATGAGTTAAGAATAAAAGATGCATCGGTAGTGGGACAGGCAAAGATTTCAACCTTATATGAAGGGAAGGGGAAAAACCTTCCCAACGAGCAATGAGAGTAATCACATTGAATGTTAGGGGTCTAAATGCCCCTAACAAGCAACACATCTTGATGTGATTTATGAGGAGATTTGAGGTAGACATCATGATGTTACAAGAAACAAAGCTTGGATGTGAAGATATGGAGAAAATTAAAAGGAAATTAGGGGGCTAGGAAGTCGTAAGTGAACCTTCGGTAGGAGCCTCGGTTGCCCTTGGTATACTTTGGAACCCAAGAAAATCCAATTTTGAAAGGTTAGGGGTGCTAGGATTTTGATAGGGGGTAAGGTAAAAATCTTGAATGACCCCCTGGAATTTTTATTAATAAACATATATGGCCCCACGACCCTAAATGATAAAGTTAGAGTTTGGGAGAAAATTGTAAAATTATTCCACTTGAACCTTAGGCAGGTGTTTATTATGGAGGGTGATTTTAATGCCATTTTACATGAGGAAGAAAAGTTTAGGGGTCTAGGTAGAACCTCTCAGACTATGCTGGCATTCAGGGACTAGGTCAATAAAAATGAATTAATGGATATCAAAACAAATAATGGGTCCTTTACTTGGAATAATAGGAGACTAGGCTTTAGTAATATTGTTGGGAAATTAGATAAATTCCTCTTTAGGGGAACCTTCTTGATTTTTATTTTGAGTTAGAATCGTCGATCCTCCCTGATTTGGGATCAGACCATTACCCAATATCTCTTTGGGTGAAGGAAATGCATAAGCCCTTTAGATGTTTGTTTAAATTTGAGAAAATTTGGTTTAAGGAGGATGGGCTAAAATCCCTAATAGAGAAATGGTGGAAGGAGGAAGCTTTTGAAGGTTCCAAAGCCTTTGTCTTTATGGAAAAACTAAAATTAGTTAAGAACCGTGTAAAACAGTGGAATAAGGATTGTTTTGGGAATATCTTCACACAAAAGGTAGACATTGAAAATGAAATTGATGAGCTAAATGAGAAATTTTTCAAGGAGGGTGTGAATTAGGATAGCTTTTTGAGAGAAAAGACATTATTAAAATACTATGAAGATATTTTGACCAAGGAGGAAATTTTTTGGAGTAAAAAATATAGAGAGACCTGGCTAGAGGAAGGTGATAGGAATACCAAATTTTTTCATAAAAGCACAAGGATGAGAAGGAGAATCAATAGAATAAAAGTTCTTAAGAAGGAAAATGGTGATTTGGTGGAGAAGTCGGAGGAGATTTTTAAGGAGGTGGTCACCTACTTCAAAGATTTGTTAAATGGCAACTCCTCAGCATGGAATTCCTAGGAGGATATCATCAGAAACATCCCTTCTATTATCAACAAGGAACAAAAAAAATTCTTGAATGCATAAATCTCAATAGGGGAGGTAGAGGTAGGCCTTAAATAGCTACACCTGGATAAATCCCCCACACTAGATGGTCTCCCAATTTTTTTTTACCAATTTTGTTGGTCCTTTTTGGGGAGTGAAGTAACAGAAGTTTTGGAAAGCATTAGGAAGTCAAGTCGAATCCTGAAGGAGATGAATAATAATTTTTTGGCCTTAATTCCCAAAGTAGAAAATGCAGAGAATTTGGATGGGTTCAGTCTGATTTCTTTATGTAACACTATTTATAAGCTTTTAACTAAAACTTTGGCAAATAGACTAAAAAATGTACTCCAAATATTATCTCCAAGGAACAAACATGTTTTGCGCCAGGTAGGTCGATTCTAGATGGAGTGATCATAGCCTATGAGGCAATTCATATGACATAATGTAATAAGATTCTAAGTATGTTAATAAAATTAGATATAAAAAAGGCTTACAATAAAGTTGATTGGAGATTCCTTTGGAAGTGCTTAGAGGCCTTTAGTTTTTGTAAGAAATGGATTAATTTAGTATATGAGTGCATCTCAACCCCTAGAATATATGTCCTAGTTAATGGTTCTCCTGAAGGTTTATTTGATATCTCTCATGGGCTCCACCAAGGGGATCCACTTTCACCCTTCTTGTTTATAATTATGGCAGAAACATTAGGGAGATCCTTGAGTAAGGTTAGGGATGAGCAGAGGGTTATTGGCTTAAGAGTCACTAGTAACATAGAACCAATTACTCATCAAAAATTTGTGGATGACATAATGCTTTATGGGAAATTTGATCTAGAGGAGGCAAGAAAATTTAAGAAGGCTCTTCTAGATTACTCAAAAGCATTTGGGTAGCTAATAAGCAACGATAAATCATAAATCTTTTTCTTGAATACGACAGCTGATGTGAAAAGATATATTTTAAATGTATTAGATTTTAAAGAAGGTTTTCTTCATAGCAAATGCTTAGGCCTACCCTTGGATAAGGGGAGTAACCAGTCACTCCTTTGGAAGGATGTTTTGTCCAAAGTTGAGAATTAGGTGGCTTCTTAGAAAGGTTAATGACTCTCCTCTATAGGAAGGACAACTATGTTGAGATCGGTCCTTTCTTCAATCCCCATTTTTCAAATGTCCTATTGTAAATTGCCAATAGAGATAGATAAGAAATTGAATAAAAAATTAAGAACTTTTTTTTGGCAAGGGTCGGCAGAAAAAAAATAGGCTTGCCTTAATTTCTTGGAATAAGATATGTAGGGCCAAGAAGGACAGAGGGATTAACCTTAAAATTATTAGAGACTAAAATGTTACGTTGGGAGCAAAAATGGTCTAGAAGATGATTAATGAACCTGAGGCCAAGTGGATTAAAATTACTATAAATAAATACTTGGAAGGGAATGACCCTTTGAGAATTATTCATCATGGGGCTCCCCCGGGTGGATCTAGATTTTGGAATTTTATTAAGGAATAAAGACCTATCATTAATGGTAAGGTCTCTTGGAACATAGGGAATGGGAGGAAGGCTTTATTTTGGAAAGACTCTTGGGGGCGATATCCTATTCTTCATAACCTGATAGATGACCTAAATACTATTGACCTTCTCAAAGAGAGGGTAGGAATCTTTGTTAGAGATTATGGATATTCTGAGTGGAAATCCAATAATGGGTTGGATTTGGAAATTAGAGGAGAATCTAATGATACCGCCTAACTTTAGAGTTAGACTGAAGAAAATCCATTCAAATAGACTAATATTGCCTAGTTAGAAGGAAGATAGGATAGTCTGGATAGGCTCAAAATCAGGAGATTATAACACAAAAGATGGTTATGAATTTTTTAATAGCACCCATACCTTTAATGGCTCCAAGATACCTTTGGATCTATGATAGAATAATGAGTACCTACCCAAGACATGGATGTTTGCATGGATGATCTTGTAGCATAAAATATTAATTACGGAAAGATGCAAGAAAATGGGCTTTCAGGGTCCATCTAGATGTGCTTTATGTAAAGAAATGGAAGAAAAAATTGATCATATCTTCTTAAATTGTGAGTTTTCTAACAAATGTTGGGTATGGCTAATGCTCACACTCAACTGGAAGTCAATACTTCCAAACACTATACGGGATCTTTTTAAGTTTTGGCCAAGAAAATTGGGAAAGGACATTTTTAGAAATATTTGGATGGTTGCCCCATCTCTTTTAATTTGGGAGATATGGAAAGAGCGAAATAGGAGAATTTTCAAGGATTCAGAAATGAAGTTTGATTAGTTTTCAAATAAATTGGAGGCATGCATTGTTGAAACCATTAATAATAGTAACCTACAATTGAAAGGAGCAAGATTCTTTGTATGGGATGATAAGATCATAAATAGTTGGGTTGGTCTTAAAATTCCCCCATTGGTGGAATTTAGGAAGAAAGAATCTGACCAACTAAGAAAGGAGTGCGTCTGGAAAGCCCCAGCTATAGGTTAGCATAAATTAAACTTTGATGGGGCTTCTAGAGGTAATCTAGGAATAGCAGGAATATGATTTTGTATTCATAATTGGGATAAGAGGCTCATTTATAGGCTAGTAGACCCTGTAGGGATCCAGACTAATAATATAGTAGAATTTACTACCCTGCTAGAGGGTCTTAAAGCATGCCAGAAATTAGGTTTAGATAAGATTGAGATAGAAGGAGACTCCTCCATAGTAATCAATGATATTAGAAAAGAGACTACCCCAAATTGGCAATTAGACAATATGGTTAATCAGATAATGGAGATGCTTCTCCTCTTTAAGCAGTATACGATCAACCATATTTTTAGAGAGGGGAACAATATAGAAGACAACCTAGCAAATTTGGGTGCAGAGGAAACCAAACCTAGGATAGGATTATTTTTAGAGTTCAACAGTCTGATCAAATCTTTTAGAGGTTTCTGGTCCCCCTTTAGGTTTTAGGAGAAAATGCAAAGGTTTAATATTTGAAAGGAGGTTTGTCTGCCCGAACATAGACCCCCTAGCCTGCAATGAGCTCTTAAATTGTTTGTAGGATGACTAACAATATTAAATAAAGCAACATTTATATTGATTTTCATAATAATAATGATAAGGTAAAGTTAATGGAGAGGTGGTTAAATTTTTATTTTATAGCTCCTTTAGGTAGAAGTTTATAAGTTTTTAATCTTCTCTTAGGACCGCCCGTCACTTAGACATCTCTTTCTTATGAAATAATTAGGAATACTTATCTATCCATAGGAATAGAGTGGTCTTAGGTCTCAAGGAAGTAGATGAAATGTCTATGTTTGAGCTGATGGTTTCCGAGCAAGGGATCAATTTGATATTTGATATTAGTCTACTAAACATTAGGTAAGGAATTTTTCCTTCTTCTATCCTCACTATGTCATAGCAATTTTTGCTTAGGTGTAACCTTCGAGGGGGATTACATCACAAGGGCCTTGGGATTTGGGTGGATAGGTAGTAATTAGGGTAAAACATATTTTAGGTTAATGTCCATTCACCATACCTTAACTCTCAGTTATTTGAACTTTTTAGGCCCAAAATTAGTTGGGCATCGAGGCAATATTTATGACCTTCATTGGAATGGACATCTCGCTCATAGGACAACGCATATATAGCAAAGATATATGGAAATGATGACATGTTAGTAGTATGAATTGGCGGCCTCTCTCTCACGTAATGTAAGACTCCTTTCTTGTAGGAGGCTCGTTTCAATTAATTAATAGTTAACTAAAGTTGATTTCCCAATGATGAATAATTTACAGCTGGTCAACAACTTGCATTTAATTCTATTGATGACAGACTCATTAATCGGACTGTTGGGCCTTTTAAGTAGGTTAACAGGTTGTATTTTACTTCATTCTCTATGAAGTCACTAGAAGAGAGATATGATCGAATGCTTAGAGATGGAGACTCCTATCAAGCTACAAAGTGTTAATAGGCAAATGGCCTTCGATACTGACATTACCATGGATAGAATTAGGAAGATTGTGGAGGTGAAGAATAAAGTCACCTGGAGAGAAATCTTGCGGAGTCTGGGTGACCAATTTATCCAATGCAAGGATTGATACCAAGCGAACCTTGCTATCCCAATGATGCTAATTGCGGTCACCATACATATTTTCAATGACCGAACCTAGGTGGCTAAACTCTGTCATCACACTTTCAATAAGGACATTCTATTGGATTTGGATAAAGTTATGCTTAATATTAGGAATGATTTAACTATCTCTAGGATAGGCAACTATGATATGCTAATGATAAGTAATAGACCGGTGACCACCTACTCAATCATCTATTAAGAGGACCTTGACGGGTTTTGGGTGGAGATACCAGTCTAGCAAAGGAACTTAGAATTTCTGATGTATTTCAATGAAATTCGTAAGCTAGCCCGCAATGACTAGTGACTACCATATATAATATTTCCCAAGTGATAGGACTCTTAAGACAAAATGAGCCCTATGTATTTATGAAAATATTTGAACAAATCAATATAGTATTCAGCCCAAAAAGGAACTATGTCAAAATCTATGTTATAAATCAACCCTATCCACTTTACCTCTGCTTCTTTCCTTTGGATTCAATCATACTCTTATAACATAGTAACATTCCCCATGTAGAGGCATTCAAATTTACTGAAGGAGCTTGACCATCTACTGGTTCATATGAGAAGCCGAGTGGATTTCAACCATAACTAGTAATAATTACCTCCATTTCTCCTGATATTTCTACAAGCTTCTAGCTAATATCACCACATTAATCCCCTATGATAATAACCTATCCATCTAAGAGTACACCTAGGCAACCCCTACCACCACATACTAATTGGTAGGGTCAATCGACACCACTAATAAATATTGTCTAGTCTCAACTTTCCTATACCTTAGGATTACTTCCTCAACCATAGAATTAACCATAAAATATCAAACCAATCCTATGGTTTTACAAATATGCCATCCTATAAACCTATATATGAAATCAACCTCCAAAGTTTTTCTGGAAATAAAATTGATTGCCTCCTTCCTAAAGTTATTGGAAATGCTACATATTTTTTGAAGAATTATGCATAGGTGAAATACCTAGATTTCAAGCTCTGCATTGATTTTATCATTTTATCACATAAAGTTACATTACATCAAGAATCTCTTGACCTTTAGATTTTTATTCTCTTCCAATTTTAATCTTTGTGGTCTTGCAAAAATTTATGATTTAATCCTTGATAGATTCATCACGACTCAAATTAGGAGAAATTAACATTTATATTAGAAAAGGCTTTGATTTTTTACTAAGGACCTGTCTTCCTAGTTGCATTGTGGTTACTTATTAACTTGGGTCTTGAAATTGACTTATTTTTAGCATCACCAATAGTGATGCCAATTTAGGATTTGAGCTACAAAACCCTAATACCTAATGATGGTTAGTCTCCCAAATGTTAAGTACGTTAGAACTAGGAAGAGTATTAGAAATCCTATGTTTAGTTTGGGAAACTTAGGACCAACTGTTGAGATGGGAAAGACATCATTCACTTTTGGTTTTGTAAAGTATCCCTAAGGTTTTGAGTTATACCGAGATTGAACAATTGCCTTGCTACAAATCATATCCACAACACATGTATCCCTATACTAGCACTTGCCACAATTATACCTTATGTTGCTTTGAATATACAATGTTATACATTTACGTAGAAAAAAGAGCTTACTAGGCATACAAATTTATGAAATAGATATAATAATCCCTAATGTTTTATGCACTTGCATTTAAAAGAAATGATAACTCATACACCACAATTGAAAGAAAGTGATTGTCATTTATTTATTTTAATTGTGTTGGCTTGATAAGTAATGGAGCTCATTAAAAAATAGTGTCATTTTCAATAGGGAACCATTATTAATTCATTCAAAATATGCAATGATTGAAATCTTAGTGACACGTTAACGACAATTTCACTGAACATTATATCATGTAGAATAAATAAGAAAAATAGGTTGTGCAAATGCATTCAAAGAAAGAATTGGATTCATAGAATGTTAGATGAGTCCACATAGTAAAACATAGACATGCACACATATTTCCTTTATTACTTTGTGAAAAAGACACCATGTAAAAGATTTGCAAGTTTTTTTATAGTCATTTGACTAGCCAATTGGTCACACATACATAAAAAGTGAACACAACACCAATGGAGACATTCAATCAAGGTTGATTACACACTTTAAAATTGTCCTATAGATATTATAATATGTGAATAACATATTTGGGATAAATTAAGACCATCAAGACATAATAAAGTATATTTCCCTTTATTAGAACTAAATTAAGTAGTTATCTAAATATTCTCTACTTAGTTCCTCTCTAAATTGATTTTACCATCCTTTGTAAAAATTAAAATGAGGACCTTTATAATACAATGCATGCCATCTTGGAGTGGGAGAAGTGCACATTTTCATGAAAATATAATAAATCTATGGCCCTATAATAGTTGCAACTGGTGTTCATGCATAAATGTTAGGTTTTATATCATTTTGTACCTTAAATCACATTTTTATTAGGCTAGGCATGTATTGGTGTGAAACCTTGACATTCAAATTTCAAGAGGAACTTGGAAACAAGATACTTCATGTTGTACTACCATGGTCAAGTTATAGGAGGAACTTGAGACTTTTGGTACACCAAATAATTTACAAGTGTGAAGGATTGACTAGGAACTTAGAAACTTGGTAGAGATTTTGGTTCCCATTCCCTTAGAAAGCTATGACATATTTATTTTTGCCTTATATTTGCAATGTCAGAGGAATCATCAATACTTGAAATGAATTCCCAAATGTTGGAGAGTTTTCACCCATTAGGAGCTCTATCAAAAGTCTTCTTATGATTTTTTTCCAAGGTTTAGAATCATATTAGGAATATTAAATTTTAGGAACTTAAACAAGTTTCAAAACTACTACAAAGTTTTAACATTTAACATTTTCCTACTTTGCCTTTATCTTTATTTGCACATCACCATTGAGATTTCATATTTTGGGAGGGACTTGGAACCACACTTGCATTTCAGAGTTGGTGTTGAACCTCAAGAAAGATTTGGTACAAGATCGGTGGGGATTGAGATGTGGGATAAAATAAGGAACTAAAAATCTAGAGTTCTAAATCCAAATCGGGGTGTAAAGTCTTCTAGGTGTTCTAGAGATTGGGATATGACAGAGTTCTAAAGTAGGAGAGAAGATGGAAAATAGAATAGGGAAATTGAGTTTAAGGTCCCTATTGAGACTAGAGGGCCAATAAGGAACAAATATGAGAGGACAAGGAAAAAATGTAGAGTAGGGGGGGGATTTGGGCTTAGAAACAAAGGTTCCAAGTCGTTGGTAGACTCTAAAATTCTACAAGGGAATTGGAGAAAATTCATTAGGGAACAAATAATCTAGAGGAATTGAGGACTTAGAGATAAGCTTGAAAATACCCAAGACAAGCCAAACTATGAAATAATGCCCACAAAACACCACATTAACACATTTAACTAAGATATATTATGCACATATACTAAAAAAATGTAACCTTATACAACATTTCAATACATGAAACCCAACTAGAGATCTATCACATTAGGTATCAACTATGGGAGACATAGGGTCAACAACTCAACACAAAGTTGAAATGAAGCAAAATGAGACAAAAAAAAATTAGACTACCAATAGGTGGATCTATGTTGGGCTTGGTGTTTGGTGCATGAAGGATCCCTTATTTTCCATCACTACTTCTCCCTTATTGGGGCTATTAATCTTTACAATCTCCTTGAATTGTTTGTATAAGTGCAAGTCCTAAACTTTCCTATCACCTACTTTGCATCTTGAGGCACATATATGGAGGAGGGTGCAATAGTTGAGAAAATCAACAATTAAATATCTATGGACACATTTTTATTCTAATCTTAGCTTATACATCTATATTAATTTATAAATTGATTAAACATTAGTCCTCATTCTGTCACACTAGTATATTATCATATGAAGAAAACAAATCATCACCTACTTAAATTAATAGTTAAAATCTCATATAATGTCTATTTCACCAAAGAGTAAAAGATCTAATATATAGAAGGAAAAAGAGATTAAGTAGGCATGATGTGGCCAAACCTTTATGTTTTGAAAATTTTGTCTTAGTTGTTTTGTTGGCCATATATAATCCCATAAACTATTTGATCTCAACTTTGGTCTTAGTTGTTCCCATAATTTTTTTGTCTTAGTTTTTTTTTCTTGGGCATGACCCTTTGGTGAAATGGTGGGGCTTCTTGCCTGTAGAGCCAACAACCAAGGTTCAAATCCCCACGGGGTCGCTCTCTATCATGTCAACAATTGAGAGCCTTTATCTTGACCCTTGGTGAATGAGTGTGGCTTCTTGTTTGTAGAGCTTACAATCAAGGTTCAATTTTTTTGAAAAGAACTCTGGTTGATAGGCATGCCATAATTTCCATTATCTTAGATTTCAAGATTAGTAACTTTCCCTCATCCTATTTAGGCCTCCCCCTTGGGCTGAATGTTGTTGATTCTTTTTGGAATTTTCTTTTAGATAAGTTTAACAAAAAGCTGGCTAGATGGAAAAGTACCATTTTATCTCAAGTGAGAAAGGTGACCCTCATTAAATCTTCCTTACAACGTTTGGTGGTTTATGCTCTTAGCCTATTTAAGATACATGTGAAATTGTGTGACAAAATTGAAAGCATTCTCAAAAGTTTTCTCTAGTCTAGACCTAAGGAAAAAAAACTGTATCCCTTTGATAGCCTGGGATAAGGTTTATAAACCCAAATATATGGGGGGATTGGAGTTAAGACCGGTCAAGGTTATCAACAATGCTCTTTTCACCAACGAATTTGGAGGATCTATGGGGAACCTAAGGATTGGAACACCATATGCAGACAAAAATATCTCTATGACATCTCTTCCATAGATGCATTTCTATTGAACATGGATAAAGTTGAAGGTTCAATTTTTTGGAGAAATATAAATAATGCCAGAAATCTTGCCAGCAAGAGGAAGAAATGGAAGTTGGAAAACAACCAAAAAATTAAGTTCTGGGATGATCCCTGGTTGATGGTGAGTCCCTTGGGTGACAACCTTGATTATTTTGATTCTATGAACTGGTGCAAAAATATATATGGTACTAAAGTTAAAGATTACTAGATTAACAACTGTTGGGTGAATCTGGCAGGGATAAACCCCACTTTTGATAGAATTGACAAAGCCCTTCTGGCTCAGTGTATTTGTGATACTAAGGATGACTCCATGATTTGGGGTCCTTCTCCAAACATGATTTTCTCAGTTGCCACCACCAGCTTACTTCAATTTGACCCTCCTAATTCTAATCCTTGTTGGGCCAAGGCTTGGAACAAAGCTCTCACACCTAAGATTGAGATCTTCTATTGGATTTTTATCCAAAATAAATCCCTTACGGTGGAAAAACTCAAAAAAAGGGGATTCTTTATCCCTAATAGATGTTGTTTGTGTTGTGTTGTTGAAGAAGATACTAACCATCTTTTCTTGCATTTTTCTTTCTCTCAACAAGTTTGGTATTTATTCTTGTATAAATGGAACATATGCTGGATTTTTCCCTATTCTATCTAGGAGTTTTTGTTAGCAATGGCATTGTCCTAGTGCCAATGATTTTGTTAGTGAAACCTGGAAGATGGTGGCTCTACATGTGGCTTGGAAAATATGGAAAGAAAGGAATAATATAATTTTTTGGGAGAAGCATAATAATCCTGCTAGTGTGTATGAAAAAACCCAAAGAGGATGCTATGAAAAACTTACTAAGGGAAACACTCAACATTGCTGGAATATAAATGAACCTAAGTCTAAGGAGGGTAGACACGAGAACAGTGTTTGGAGTTCTCTTCCAGAAGGGTGGCTTAAGATAAACTTTAATAGGGCTGCCAAGGGAAATCCTGGCCCGGCTGGGTGTGGCAGCATAATTAGAGACTGCAGTGGAAACTTTATTGTTGTAATTGTTGCCCCCTTGGGAACTCAAACCAATCACATTGTTGAAGATATGGGAGCTCTATATGGCCTTCAACTTGCCAAAAATATCAATTATAATAATATATGGTTTGAGAGAGATTCTATGAACATTATTGTCTTAAGGGAGAATCTAGACCTTCATGAACCATTGATAATGTTATTATAAAAGCGAAGGAAATTATTTCAAACTTTTCTAAATTTCACATCTCCCACGTGTACAGGGAAAGGAACAACATGGTAGACAACTTGGCTAATGTGGGAGTTAATTCTGATGATGTCTTCACATGGGAGAGCTATGCGAATTTGAAAGAGGATACAAAATCAAAGATTAATTATGACAAAATCATCCATAAAGAAGGAAGGTTTAAGTTGCTAAGAATTACATGCATGAGTACTAAAAAGCCAACAGATAGTTATTGGAAAGAGTGGAGTGAAGCATTTGGCATTAATAACATCATTGTTTCCCATGCTTTTTGGGTTGCTATTTCCATCTGCGTTAACATTGTTGAGAAAGACAACTTTTGCAAGCATAATCTAGAAACTGGGCAGAGTGATCAGTGTCTGGATTCGATCTCTATCATCATGGGTGGTGATCTTAAAAGGGAGTAGCCTGCAAACTGCCACAAACTTAAAGGAGAAGACATGGCCATGGTGTGGTGTAAACTGTAGAAGGGAGGAGTCACTCTGTATCTAGAAAAACTCCATGGGTTTGACAAATATGTTACTTAGAAGTTCTTCGATGGATGGAAATGTGAGACCATCACTATGGATGGGAAGACTATCAATCTCTCGGTTGAGCTCATAGCCCAGGTTACTGGTATCCCCAATGAGGGTCTAAAGTTTTATAGAAGTCGAAAGATTTCGGACATGGCAGTTAAGAAATTTCCAAAGTTTGAGAAGGAGGAGGAGGATTTGTCCGAAGCCCATGCTAATGGGTTCATTGATGTTTACAAGATCAAATAAATATGGCGTAACACCCTCCTGGTTATTATGGAGTACTTTACTCTTGATGGGCGGTTCACGCGAGTGCATTCCCACCACTTCATGATCCTTAATCACTTTAGGTATACATATAGTATCAACATTCCTTATTACTTACATATCTCTTTAGTTTAAAACCTCAATGAGCACAAGAAGAAAGGCCAAGAAGGCCATTCGACATGAGGGGTTGATCTTGTTGATTTATGAACACATAAGGGACTCCATCCCTAACCCTATTGTCACAACTCCCATTATAGGTAAAGGAAAACAGTTAGCTAAAGGCAATATTGAAAGCAATTCTAAGAAATAGAGGTCTGTGAAGAAGGAAGCTTCTGATTGCAACTATGAGGACAAAGTTATTGATGATTCAGAGGATGAGGAAGGCCGTGATACCCAAAATGTGCAAACCCTTAACAGAGAAGAGGAGGAAACTAAGGACTATGAAGATAACTCCCACTCTCAGGAAATGGGAGAGGATGAGGAAAAAGTTTGCGAGGGGGCTTTGAAAAATGTAGAGTCGGAGATTGATACCACTGACAAAGGAGATGATGGTACCTAGACGAAGGAAGACCTCGCTACCTAGAATAGGGAGATTGATACTGAAATGAAGAACAAAGATAAAGAGAACACAAACAACAAGGAGAGTGAGGAAATTGTCAACTTGGAAGGTAAGTTGCAGGATATTTTGAATTCTGAAGACATTTTGGTTCAAAATTCCCAAAACCTTGAAGAATTGGTTGATACTGCCATCCATTATACCGAGATGCATAACCATGATAGGAATTTCCAAACTGAGGAAGTGCCCATTCTAGATGAGTTTGTGGTTGGCATGAGGCACGATGTGCATGTTTCTCAAGATACCCAGGATAATACTAAAGAAGAAATTGAGGACACGAGTGAAAGAAGGGTTAGAAAGTCCTCAATTAAATTGATTTTTGAGGACTTCGATGATAAGGAGGAAGTCACTATTGGTGCCCTTCAAACTGTAAAATCTAAGGTTTTGTACTCTTTCAGATTCAACAAATGGTGTTTCCATGAGATAAAGAGGCTAAATCTTAAGTGCAAGAAACTTGAGGCCACTAATGCCAGTCTTCAGGAGAAGCTAGAAAAAAGGGTTCAATGTGAAGAGCCTATCTGGCTCCTCCTCAAATATAATTTCTCTTTCTGAATTACTTGCAAATTTTGTATCTTTGTGTTTTGTTAATGCTTGTTTCATATGAAATTTTCCCATCGAATTTGAATAACATAAACAATATCAAACTGAATAATTCAGAATGATCATTAATTATTTAAATTATTGAAGTGACAATGTTTATAAACATTAAATTTTTATTCAAATTATTGGCACCTGGAAATTGTATGAGTACTGGAGAATTGAAATAACATCTAAAGAATGTCAATGTAGCCTGAAGGAGTCTTTAGCAACCCCAAAGAATGTGAACACAGCTTCACTATTCCAACACAACCCTATTGGAAACTCACGCAGTCCTTAAAAAACAATACCCAGCCTCCAATACTGGTCATGCAACCAAATAAAAAGGTGACGCAACCTGCTGAGAATGAAATCGTAGCCCTCTTGATTAAAATAACAGCCTGAAACAATTACTTGTTTCTTGAAAATTAAATTGCAGCTCTCCAATTAACTATGAGCAGTCAACCAGGAAGATACAACAACCTTCCAATTAATTACTTAAGCCTTTGAATGAAGAAGAATCAAACCCCTTTTAAGAATACCCGTGAATCAACTGTAATTAAAGAACTATTCACAATTCAGTATACAACAACACCAAATTGTACCTCCAGAATTAGAATTAAATTTTCAGAATTTCAGAAGCAAAATTCACCATCAACATGTGATGATTCAAATTGCAAAGTGAGGAATCAATCCTCAAACCCTAGCTATATTTCTCCACTTCCAATCTTAAAAAAAAACATAAGTTCATGAATGAGGTTCGAATTCTCATAAGGCTGTATATATAATATTTTTCCTTAGCTTCTCAATGACACTTTTCACTTAAAAGCCACTTGCTTTATGGTTGCACATTTGAGATATAATAAACTATTATATTTCCCTTCACTTTAATGCTAAAAATGACCCTTTCATTAAAATAATGCTATTCTGACACATAGGGTCCTTGTTTTATGAGCTAAAGATTTAAAACTTCTCAAGCCAGTTCCAACGAGCTATAACACTAAGATGCCCAAAATAGATTCCCAATAAAAATGGCAACCTTAGCCGATTTAATTAAATAATAATCATAATTCACCCATCTTGCGAAAATGACTGAGGAAGTATCAGAATCAAAATTTGATAGCACAAGAGTGATCCTGATGATGAAAGATGATGGATGAACTTGACGGAATGACTTTCTAAAAATAAACGCTCCCTCCAAGAATCTTGGAGTCCAAACCGAAAGCCGAAAATAAAAATTGAGAGCATCATTTAACTCCTCTAAATTATCTGAGCTCAGTAGAACCATATGATAACTTACTATAAATAGTAAGTCCCTCAAAATAGGGACAAACCCACGACATGGTCCTCTAAACACCGAAATTAGCCTACAATGACCCAATGATAGGCTAAATCCACTAACTCCAATGCTCTCTCAAAATGGGGACATTACAGTCTTCCCTCCCTGAAATTTCTTGTTCCCAAGCAATCTCAAAAAATAAAACACATAAGTCCACCTGGATCCAAAGGATAGAATGGAGTAATGTCCCTATCATCATCACACTCCAACAAAAATAATTTCAACATCAACAATACCAATTGCAGCATTTGAGAAACTGAACTCAACACTCGAACTAATGATGTTGAGACAAGAACATCACACGGGAGTAACTCAACTGTGAGTAACTTACACAGAAGCAACTCAATCAGAAAATTGGACTTGCCCCCAGTTTGTGTGCTAACTAAACTATCACACCAGTCATCAAACAGATGCACTGATGAAATTTGCAACTGGTAGATATCCTGAACACGAGGATCAAAAGTAAAACTATATGCACTTCTCACTTTGTACACCTCTGTAAACTACTCAACAAAATCTGACTGGCATCTTGTAAAAACTGTGTGATCATTCGGTGTACTGAAAGAATCCCAATCATCATCATCATCCTCACTTGTCACTTGAAAGGGATAATCATTGAACTCAAATAATGGATTGTCAAATGACATAGTGACATCCATATCAAATAAAGGATTGTTCACAAAGTGAACAACTCTTGCCTGCAGATCTGAATTAGATATATGTAAGCTGTGAGAGATATGATGTGTAACCTTCTCTATCTGAATGAAATCATGCCTCTGTAACTCTTCTCTATCTAGTGCACAAAAGGACATAGTGCGTAGACTCCCCTCAGTAAGTCCCGACAAACCATACTCCCTGCCCTGGTACTCAAATGCTTCCCTATCCTCATCCGTGAGTCCCTGTAATAAAGGATCCTGGGAACCACCACCACTGGATGGAAATATTGAGTTCACACCCAAAGTTTGATATAAAAAACCTAAAACACTACATCACCCATTATCCTCACTCTCAACATCAGAGGTATCTGCGATGCTAGTATCAACATCATCTATCTGAAACCCTTTTGCTATCTCCTGCTACATACATGACTCAATGTCATCGCGTGAATCACCTATATTGTAGCATGAATCTATGTCACTTGAATCATTTGTAATACTCCCATAATGAGTGTCATCATTGGATAGCTCCATGCTCACATCCTCAATACATGAAACGACTACTATCTCCTGCACTGGCTCCACATTACAACTCCTGTCATAAACATTAGATCTGTCAGAGCTCATATACTCCTCACAGTCCTCAAAAATAACACCATCATCTATGGTGTCAGAATCCATAGTGGTATCTACAACATCCTCCACTCTCACACTATTCATGGCATCAACAATAGGCTCACATAAAGGACTGTTGTCCTGCAAATCAGACCCTGTGTCACTAACTTTGATAGGCTCGGGATGCTAAAACTCAGTACCACTATCTGCCAACAAGACAAGCACATCCATGTGTCCCTGTAAGAAGCCTCCAACATCATGTGTGCAAATAGGACTAATAGGTGTCGTACTAAATATAGGTACATCTACATCATGGGCACCTGTTGGGGAAACCTCAAGCTTTCTTCCCTGCAATCTTGATGTCGGCCTTCTAAAAGAAGAAACCATATACCTCGTTGCCCTCTCGACTGTCTCTAGATCCGACAAGCTCTCTGCCAACCTTTGTTGATGAAGCTTAAGTTTCTTCATACTTTCCATCAAGGTATTTATTTCCTCTCTTTTTTTCACACTGCTACACCAACTCTTAGAACTAGGCCTCCTGTATTTGTCCATAGCTAGAAAATGTGAGAGTGCTGGTCACTTCGAATTATAACATTAGATTTGAAATAATAATGAATTTCATACGCCACAAGATGATAGGAAACATGCTCTGATACCACTGTGAAGAGCCTATCTGGCTCCTCCTCAAATATAATTTCTCTTTCTAAATTACTTGCAAATTTTATGTCTTTGTGTTTTGTTAATGCTTGTTTCATAAGAAATTTTCCCACTGAATTTGAATAACATAAACAATATCAAACTGAATAATTCTGAATGATCATTAATTATTTAAATTATTGAAGTGACAATGTTTATAAACATCAAATTTTTATTCAAATTATTGGCACCTGGAAATTGTATGAGTACTAGAGAATTGAAATAACATCCAATTAAAGAATGTCAACGTAGCCTGAAGGAGTCTTCAACAACCCCAAAGAATATGAATGCAGCTTCACTATTCCAATGCAGCCTTGTTGGAAACTCACACAGCCCTTAAAAAACAATACCCAACCTCCAATACTGGTCACACAACCAGATAAAAAGGTGACACAACTTGCTTATAATGAAATTGCAACCTGAAACAATTACTTGTTTCTTGAAAATTAAATTGCAGCTCTCCAATTAACTACGAGCAGTCAACCAGGAAGATACACTAACCTTCCAATTAATTACTTGAGCCTTTGAATGAAGAAGAATCGAACCCCTTTGAAGAATACCCGTGAATCAACTGTAATTGAAGAACTCTTCATAATTCAGTATACAACAACACCAAATTGTACCTCCAGAATCAGAATTGAATTTTTAGAATTTCAGAAGCAAAATTCACCATCAACATGTGATGATTCAAATTGCAAAGTGAGGAATCAGTCCTCAAACCCTAGCCATATTTCTCCACTTCCAATCTTAAAAAAAAAACATAAGTTCATGAATGAGGTTCGAATTCTCATAAGGCTATATATATAATATTTTTCCATAGCTTCTCAATGACACTTTTCACTTAAAAGCCACTTGATTTATGGCTGCACATTTGAAATATAATAAACTATTATATTTCTCTTCACTTTAATGCTGAAAATGATCCTTTCATTAAAATAATGCTATTCTGACACATAGGGTCCCTATTTTATGAGCGAAAGATTTAAAACTTCTCAACCCAGTTCCAACGAGCTATAACATTAAGATGCCCAAAATAGATTCCCAATAAAAATGGTAACCTTAGCCGGTTTAATTAAATAATAATCATAATTCACCATGTTGCAAAAATGACTGAGGAAGTATTAGAAGCAAAATTTGACAGGACAAGAGTGATCCTAATGATGAAAATGATGAATGAACCCGATGGAATGACTTTCTAAAAATAGATGCTCCTTCCAAGAATCTTGGAGCCCAAACCGGAAGCTAAAAATAAAAACTGAGAGCATCATTTAACTCCTCTAAATCATCTGAGCTTAGTAGAACCATATGATTACTTACTATAAATAGTAAGTCCCTCAAAATGGGGCCAAACCCACAACATGGTCCTCTAATCACCAAAATTAGCCTACAAGGACCCAATGATAGGCTAAATCCACTAACTCCAATGCTCACTCAAAATGGGGACATTACATTCAATGAGGGTAACTTGACTCATAATTCAAACTTTGTTATCACTGATGTGCATAAAAGGATGGATACTATGGAGAGCATGATTATTGACATTCTCCAACATGGTAAGGACAGTATGAAAGCTTCAAACATCAATCTGAAAGCCCTTGCCAATATGTTGGATAACGACCTTGGTGAGGAAACTGATCATAAGAATGAAACCTTGGAGGCTGAGCTCCAAAACCCATGCTAGCAGCAAGAAGAAATCCCCCACTGTCAAGAAGAATGTTGAAGAGCTGAAAAGGGTCATTGGGAGGATGGATAATATCCATGCCAGAATGGAGAAGACCCTGGATGAAAAATTTGGAGTAATGTATTCTATCAGCTGAACTGGTGCTTTGGTTGGTTTTTTGTCTCTCGTGTTGGTTTTCCCTATTTTCTATTTTTTAGTTGCTTGTGTTACCCTCCTGTGGGCTGATCGTTGATGTTGTTTCTTTTTGCTGGGTCTTCTTCTTCCTATCTTTTGTTTTTGGAAATGTGAAGGGTTTCGGGTCCCCTTCAAAACCTGCTTTTACTAGTAATCAAAACTATTTGATCTCATGAACATTATTGAAAACACCTATTTATCCCTACTCTTCTTTAACATTAAACTTTTACATTCAAAATAGTTAATCCCCAAATTAAGAGGGGAGATGTCAACACTCTTCTTAACACGAGTGCTTGAATGAATAATTTTAATAACATTTGTGAGATTGAAGCAACCTATGAGACCCCTTAAGTAGCATATACCTCATAATAGGGTACTAGAACTTTAAACAATTTGTAACTTCCTCTTTAAATCTGCTCTTCGACAATGAATTTTGATCACTAGGTTTGCTATTCTATCTAGTTGTGTTTCTTCAAATGAAGTACTTAAATTGTCTGCTTCTAAAGTATCCACATAACTAGAATGGATGTTATTGTATGCTCGATACTCCATGATTAAATATCGCTATGTCTCTACTACTTTTATGCTACAAAATAGGCATATTCTCTTTTCCATTTTCCCCTAAGTATCATCCTTCTACCTATTTAATGATGAGAACTAACCCTAAACTAAACTATAAAAATTTGTGCCCTCCATTTTATAATTGCTCATATATGCTTTTTCCTTATAATTTCCCATAAAATTATATTCTTTAATTTAATAAGCCTTTTTACGCTCATTTTATTTTGACCATAAGATCCTCTTCAATCTTTCCCTTACAAACTCTTTTATTTCGTTGTTTTTCCCTTTAAAGCAACAATGCCCCGACATGTGGGCAAGCAGATGCTTCGCTTTTCCGAAACTTGCCATGCAGAAGGGTAGCCCGACAAGTTGAGGTAATTGAAAATTATATAGGCCCAGGTGAAGCCCTTTACTTACAATAATACTGCGAGTTCTTCCTTTGACTATGGCGGCGCTCTCATTTGCTTCTTCACTATCTCACTCTTCTTTTATCGATTCCCCACCCGCTGCTTTTTCTCAGACTCTTACCTTTTCCAAACGGTTGCAAAATGCTACCAGATTCTCTCAATTTGCTCTCACTTGTTCGTCATGTGGGTTGGCATTAGAAAATAATGCGGGCTGGACGAGATCTTCAAGGGCTCAGAGCAACTGGATTCTGTGTAATCGATACCTCTTTTCATCTATTGATCGACAAATTGGGGCGTCCTCAACTCCAATAGCAGTAAGCGAGGGACAGGTAGAGGTAGTAGAAACAGAGGAGTCGGATGCGAAATTAGATTTCACTGGAGGTGACGGAGAGGGAGGAGGAGGAGATAAGTTTGGCGGTGGAGGAGGCGGAGGAGGAGGAGGAGAGGGAGGAGAAGGAGAGGGAGAAGGAGGAGGAAAAGAAGAAAATAGACAGATGGCTTTGTCTATGTCTCAAAAACTCACTCTTGGCTATGCTTGCTTAGTTGGAGGTAAACATTTCTCCGCCTCATTTTCAAAATTTAGATATTTTTTCTTGAGCTAACGAGCACATGTTTAACGAACAAGATGTTTGTGGAAATAACTGTGTGGATTTAGCTTGCATCAATGTTTTCAGTCTTGAACACACATGTAGTTAAGATTGATCTAAGCTGCTCGTAATGTAGTTTAGGTTTCCTGAATGGCCTATACATTGCTAATTACGCTGGCATCTTCAAACAAAAATTATGTTGTTATTTGCCTCTGGTGTTCACTCAAATGGAATACTTACCTCGATATCTTGGGTGCTCTGGGTATGGATTATTCTGGCTTGACTAGAGGCTCTCATATGAGAAGTTAAAACTCAAGGAGTACAAATTTGAACCTTCACATAAGGTTCCAAAAGAAATTCATATACCGTGGCCAGGCAGTGATTTAGAAAATGAACTTTAGCTTTGCCTGCACTTTTTAATTTTATCGATCTTAGTATATGGTGCTGAAAATTATGACTGGTTCAAGTGCGCAAAATTTTAGGCATTCCCTTGGCACTCCACATGAACTGTTCAGCGGTAAGTGCGATCAGAACTTCAGTAAAAAGTGAGTTACTGGATTGCGCAATTCAACCTGAAACAAAACTAATTCTCTTGTTTGGTTGCATCAGCTGATTCGGTCAGAAAAATGAATCGAACTGTAGCAACCTAAAAAACTTGCTCAGACAAATTGTATTGCAAGTCTTGGAAATGCAGGGCTAGAATAAAAAATCTGTCAGCGATGCATCAGAAATTACTTTGAGGCAAATTGTGTAAGTTATCGTACATGCAGCAATATGCATTCTAAATGCAAGAAAAGTAACTTCTAATAAGTCATCGAGTTAAATACTAAGAATCGTTTAGTTCGGTACCCTTAATAGACAAATTAGCCAAGCCGATTACAAGGTCCCTTTAACCTTCTTGGTCTAGGAAGTGGTTGATAACTGTAATGTCCCCAAATTACAAATACCCAAATTTTGTCTTAGGTCACAATTTGTAATTGAAACAAAGTAGGGTTAGAGATACCTTCACTTTGATTGAGACTCTGCAAACAAGTTAGAAATCATTTATAATCATAATTTATAAACAGATCTCCTTAATTAGAAATAAGCATAGATTAGAAGTATAGATCTAATCATAAGATTGTTTAAATCAGTTTAAGAAGGCTCAACCATAGAAGAGCTAAGATAGGGTGACTCGATAGGGTGCCTTAGAGATCCTCTACCCTAGGCCCAAGAGCGGATATACCATCCATCTTTGTCTCATGTGGCTTGTGCCATCCATATGAGGTGGAGTACCTAACGAGGTGTGAGGTGTCCAATAACCGTTTCCCTCAATCTCACCACTTCTATCCTACTTCCCACGATTGAACATACTTAATGCATTCACTTAGCATGATAGAGAGCATGAGGAGCATTCACAATAGGGTGCCCTGGAAGTCCATCCTTACTAAGCCCAAAGGCAGTACCCTTTGTACTCCTTTCACCCCTTTCGCCCCATGGGTCTCCCCGGTTTTATACCATGAGGTGGCATACCTAGAAGATGACCCCATTACTGTTCCCCTACTTGTAATTCCTCAGTTTCTTTACCGTGGCTGACCTTGAGAATCAATCAGTACATATAAAGAATTCAATATTGTGCATGTATTCAGCATATTTGATAATCAGTTATCAACAGCATATCCTAATCAGTAATGAGCAGGTATAGATAATATTTATTATGCTAGGCAAAGCAGTTGTAGCAACAATGCATCATCAGTCAGTCTTGTGCAGATATAAATGGTACTTATGATGCTATGTATAAGGAACTCATACTAAAGACCGCAATATATGTTCGAATCTGCTGTGCATTATTAATTAGTAATGCTGTATTTACTTTCTTCCCTCCTGATCAATATTCTTCTTGCTTATTTCCCATTTGACCATGTTCTAATTATTGTTGCCCTGGTTCACAATTTAAACTAATTACTTTAGATTCTGTCAATGTGTATAATTTTATAGGGCAAATTTTTTATGGTATGTAATATGCATCCGAAACCTTTAACCATTTGTTTTATTATGGCAATACTGATGTGTTGGAACAGGGCGTGGGCATCCATTTAAGCATAATCAGTACTGAATATTTGTCACAGATTATGGTTGTGTAATGTCACTTTTCTGGATTGCTTTGTAATCTGCCCATGATAGCTGAGAGCTGGAGAGTATTATTGCAATGAGATCTTTTTAAATGATATTTTGTTCGATGGAGTATTATGGCAAACTGATCTATTATAAATGTTATTCTGTTTGATGGCTGTCTGCTGTTGGTCTTATGTATTCATGTTGCTTGATTCCCCTTTTTTCTTGGAGTCGATCCCTTGGCATTCTTATACATTCTCTCTTGGAAGGGAAGAGGCGCATCCCTTCCTTAATTCCTTAATTGCATCCCTTCCTGATTAGTCAGCTATTTACTAGTTTAATTAATTGCTGTTATTCCTAATGGGTCGCCGCCTGTTTAACCTTCGCTTAGTATTAATGGGTCAGCTTGTTACTGATTAACTAATTGTTGCTTAAGGGGTTAGCCTTCATCTTAACTATTATTGTGCTCTTATAAATTTCTTTAATTGTAATCAATGTTTAATTAGGTGAAATCATTTCTTCTTAATAAAATTGATGCTGTTTGTGAGGGTCAGAAAATTGTGAAGTCTTACCAGTAAGACAATTTTCTGATGTGTTTAATCTCTATTGGCTTCTGGCTGGGGTTTTAGACCTGTGATTCCTCCCAGAATGGCGCGGACACGACAATAACTCCATACTCATGTATTGAACTTGCAGAATTGTCCTCAATTGCACTGAAGAGGCAAGCCTATAATTTTTCATTGCAATGATAAAATTGGGCGTCCTGAATAGTGTAGCAGCTCACTGTAGCTAGGTGTTCCTTTCTCAATAGCATGGAGAGAGGGGAATGCTTTATCTTATAGAAGGCATAATTAAAGTCACAAAAGAAAATAAAAGGTGCAAGAAAATAAGTGTGCTACAAACTAGATCACTTCTTTTGATATCTGCAATGATCGTAACCTTGTACAAATATGTATGTTCACCTGTAAAGAATTTGTAGCATTCCTGGAAGCACATTTATTTTAATAGGTGTCACTTTAACTAAGAATGACACTCATTACTAAGTCTTCGCATAATGGTACTGTTCAAATATTAATTTTCATAGGTTTATTCTTTAGGATGGGACCAAAAGACTCAGATTTACCAAAACATTTTTTATGTTGACTAAAAGTTATTTTATTCGTATTGAACAAATGTCTAGTCTTTTCATATTTCCTATACAAGCGTCAAGAATTAATGGCATAACATTATGCACATTGCTCTCTTGTATGTATGCCTAGTATTCATGCATGTATACTTATTCATTCATGTTTACTTATCATGTCTGCATATTTGACTCATATTTGCATGCGTTTACCATTCATGCATGTGTATATTCTGCTAACCTCTTAGATGCAAGGTGATGAGTTCCTTATAAGTCCATCATTAAGAACATCCTTTTCCAAGTAAGATCAAAGGTAAACTGTGTTAGAAGATGGAACTAAATCTAGCTAGCATTCTCATTTGTAAAGATCTCCTAGGAAATGGCAAAACAATTATTCAACTAATTAACAAATGCAATCTCATGCCTTGTTGCGCTACCGTGAGATGAAAAGGATGGCATCTCTAGTATCTTGGAAGCCAGGTCCTCTAGATCATATAATTAGGATCACTCGAAGCAAGATAAGCAGCATTTAATAAAGATTTTTTCAAAAATATTGGTTACTTGAAGAGATAGATTGACTAGTTGTTTAACTTGCAAAGAGGGATGCTTTTGCTTGTGGCAATCTAAAGAATTGAACTGTTGGCCTCTAGCAAGAATTTAGGGCAGTGGGATATTGACATTGTGTTCCTTCCAAAAAAAACTTCAAAAGGTGCTTGAATCCACAAAGAATGGTTTGGAGCCAAAGGCAAACATTAGGGTCTACATCATTCCTTTTTCTACGGGTAACCTTGCATGGGGAAGATGGGGAGGTCAAATCAAATGAAGATTAAAAAAAAGCGTTGACAATTATTTAGAAGGTGGAGAAATCAGCAGTGGAACATTCAAAGCTCTATCAAGCATGACATATGCATAAAAAAGGCTAGGATCATCTTGAAGGAAGAGTACCGCTCAAAGAGTAGGTTGAGGAGGATTCAAGATATTGGAAAAGACCCAAACAATTTAAGTAGGGATGAGGAGTCGAGCCTTAGTCACAATATACCTTATCCAATGGAATCTGTCTAGCAACATGCAATAGAATATTCTTCATTTTTGTTGAATGGGGATTCTAGCTTTATTATGACTTGGTGACGCCTTTAGTTTCATTTGGTAGTATGAATACTATGATTGACATCAACTTTAGATATTATATCTTAGTTGGTAACACCCTTCACCCCGCAAGATTTCTTTCTACCCTTTTTGGGGATGATAGTGACTTAGTGTTCTTGCCCATTATATTTTATATTACAAGTGTAAGGCAAGCTATTATGCATTGGGCTTAAAATTAAATGTTTTGCTTCACCTTATCCACATTTTTCATTGTTATCTATGCAGCTATATACAAATATCTTATGGTAGAGTATGTCAGAATAAAGTAGAGGGGCTTGTATATAATCATTTTCCCTTTTAATTTAATGAGATTATTTCATAGATACCTGTCTAGCTAAAGATATTAACCTATGAGTTGGCATCATATCATTAGATATCGAGTTCATTTACGTGTTCAATTAACCCACTCATATCCCTCGAGGCACCATCTTAATGTCAAAGATACATGTAACCTGCCTATAACTAATAGTGTTTGTCACATAAAATTGTCCATATCAAGTTGTGGCATAATGTACTTGTAGAGAGGAGCTCTATATTTTGATTCGATGCACTTGAGTCATCATGAGAAACAATATTTCCATTTTTTGTTTTGGGTGGAGCCTTGTTTCAAGCACAAGTTTATTGAAAAATACATATTTTATTTGGCTAAGTGCTTGTTTTCTTCTTTGAATGAGATGGGATGCATGTTACTTTGGCACGCTTTCTCTATATGATGAAGTGTTGGCAATCTTCTTTGCAGCGCCACTGGCTCACAAAAACATGTGGCATCATGACACAATCTCCGCAAAAGTAAAAGAGGCACAATTTCTTTTCTAAAAGCATTGCATTTTGTGGGGCCACGTGTCATTTATGTGTGAAGTTTTTAAGGTTCACAAGTACAGGTACATCTAGAAGTTGTCACTAGTTGAGGGCATACAAGATTGTCAACAAGTGGGGTCATGGCGGAAGCAATAACAAAGAGCCACATGTTAGTAGTGCGCTCCTTTGGAGTGTAGGTATTTCTGACAACATAAAGAAGTTACGTGATTGGTTGATAGTTTATTTTGACTATTGTCTGTCCCATGCCAACATTAAAGGGGAATAACTGTGAGTTACGATGGTGATTGATATTGCAAGTTCGTGATTCGTGTGTGCATACAATAAAAATTCTCCAATTAGATTTTTGTTTGACCCAAGATCACTAACATGATTGCCAATTGTCTTTCTCATAAATATGCTTGTTATGGATTCAAAAGGGTTAGCTTTTTTCTAAACGGTGGTTAACTCTTGATTCCAACAATCCTTAGGGGTTGCTTCTTGTGGAAGGATCTAAATATGGTACTCAGTGCCCATATGGCCTTATATATTTTGTTGTCCTTTTATCAATGAAGAGTTTGTGGCACATTCTGTGTTCATGATTTCTAGAATCATTTATTCTTGTCTGTTATAGATTCAACTTGTGTAGTTCTTGGCACTAATATGTGAAGCAAAACTTTTAAATCATGTGATTTGCTCTTTTAGAAGTTTCTAATTACATTATTGTTGCTTTTGATTATGCTATGCTTTCATAAGAGAGGGAATAACATTTTAAAGCTTGACGCATTGTCTTAGAGTTTAGCAGTTGCTGATTTTTCCTTTTCCTAAAATCCCCAAAACAAAAGAAGATTCGACTTATATAAAACCCAAAGGTTATTTTTTGAACTATAGTCCCACATTCATGAAATTTCCCATTGTTGGTCTTTGAATGTAAATCTCAACATCAACATTTTTTGGCACTCCCATTGGGACCTGATTTACTCCCTGGTTGGGAATTAGATTGCATGAAGCAAGGCCTTGTAATGAGATTACGATCAACAAATGAATTTCTTGTTACCACCTTTGGCAACTTTTACACAACGGAGAGCAACCTGACCTAGCAGAGTGCAAGCACATTTGGTTGTGCTAGGCCCATGTAGAAATTTTTTACATGGAAAAGTGGCAGCCTGTTCATTCTTGAGTGGCTCTAGACACATGGGATCTAATCCCAGTCAATTCATTGAAGGCACTCTCTAAATTTATTGGGGAGGATTTCAAGACTTTGGTAGAACATTTACAGGATGTAGTAAATGTTTGTACCGTTCATCATGTAACTGGACAAATGTTGTCTTGGCTTGCTTGCGACATCCTTTAAAGGCAAAGCTCTTGATTGCTATTAGTCCTTATGATCAAATTCTATTGCCACATTTGGTCAATTAGGTAATGTGTTCTTCAACTGATTTAATGAGAAAGGAGATTGAGCCTCACTCTTACAACAATTGATTGCAAACAGGAGAGGTTTGCAAGAAGCCATCACAGACTTCAACATGGGATTCCACAAGACTTGGCAGAGGATTCTGGCAACAACTTGATCCCCAATAGGTATGGTGATTGTTTTCTATTTGAAAGCCTTCAATACAGTCATAGCTATTATGATCCAGTCGCTTGGTAGGCAAACCCTTCTAGACACATATGATTTGGTCGTAAGGGTAGAGCATAATTTGATAGATGTTGGAAAGCTTCCATCAAGATCCTTCTATTCCTGTATTATCTGAATTATTTATTCCACCCTAGGAGGAAGTCCCCAACACTTCACAAGTTAGTGCCCCCATGTATGTCTTAGAGACAAAGTAATGTGGTAATAGGTAATGCAAAGCGACTTCGGCTTCAATGCTGAGGGTCACTAAATGTGGTAGAACAATTGAAAAAACCCTTACCAATGTTTCACCATGGTATGTGTAGCCTATCCCAAAGCAAAAGGCCCTTGTGAGATGAGTTGGAAGATTTGGAGAAGCCAGTATTTGGGGTTCAAGTTGATGATTCCAATTAGATCAAGCCAAATGAACCAATGAAAGGTTCCCAACTGCAAACAATGACCACATTTGTGAATTCAAAAGGAGAGGTCAATAAACTAAGCCAACTCCATTTTATCTGACTCTTATAGTGGGCAAGAAATTGTTACACAACTCCATGATAGACTTTGGTGCAAACAGTAATGTGATGCCCAAGAAAATAGCTAAAAGATAGCTAATTTCTTTAGTTGAAATATGAACCTTTGTTAAAAGGGGCTATGCAATTAGATGGAAAGAGAGCCTAGACAATAGAAATCATAAAAGGTTTCCCATTGAATTTGTATTCTTGTCCCAACTTCATTGTGGTTCAAGAGGTTGTGGTCATAGACATTCCACCTGTTTTTGGTCAGTGTTTATCTAGAGATTTCACTGCCAAAATCAGGGTTTATTTGTTCTTGGATTGGTCTCATTTGATCTTGAGGAAAAAGTACGAGTCCAAGATGGTGTTGTAAAAACCTTTGCACAAAGAACATATAACAAATGAAGCAATGATGATATTCAAAGTGACTCATGTAACTTTCACAAAGGAAGAAATGCTCAATGCCAAGTGATCAAAGATGAAATAGTAGCGGGCAATCGAATTGTAGAGGAAGAGGCTCTCCTACGTGAATACATGGAAAATGTCCTTATGGGAATTATGATTCCACTGGCTTGGGTACGTATGTGATAAATGACGAGGATCCATTGATCTTGGAGATGGCAAATCAATTGGAGGAAGCAGCCAAAAGGGCAATCGAATTGAAGAGAAATAGGCTATCCAATTTGAATACATGGAAAATGATCCTTACGGGAACTAGGACTCCATGATCTTGGAGATAACAAATCAAGCGAAAGAAGCAGCTGAAATTCCAAGGGATGTTTCATCCTTCTTGACCCCCTTCATTTTGGTGGTGCTAGTTTTGGAGCTGGTATATGCTACACATCTCCTGCAAGGGAAAAGATGTTCAGAGCCTTTTGGTTCCATTTTAGCTGTACTACACCTTGTTGAAAAGATTGGTGTCAAGCAGCTGAAAGTGTTTGGGGACTCTTAGTCACCGAACAGATTAGGGGAACAATGGCGGCAAAAAATGTTAGAATGAGGCCCTATTGTCATCGTATGTGATATGATTGAGGGGTTTGATGATTTCAACTTTCAGGTGGCCCTAAGGTCTCAGAAAACTGAGGCAGATAGGATGGTGGTAATTGGTTCTCAATTCAACCCAACCACCGACCTCTTGAGCAACGAAACTTCGGTCAAAATGATAATCAGGTCTGCCATCCCAAACAATGATCAAAATTGGAAGAATTCACAGACCAGCTTCAACCTAAAATAGATGTGGCTTATAGTGATCAGATAATAGAGATAAAGACAAACAAGCTCCCTAAAGGACTAACTTTGGAAAACCTTTTTGATTCAGATAATGCAAAACTGGATAAAAGGAAGTTTATGGCTGATAAAAGTGACTACTCCGAACTAGAGGTTGGTAATGGCTGGACGCTTAAAGTGAGAAATGATGTTACTCAAGGTGAAAAGGATTGATTAAGATCTCTTTGCAATAAACTCGACAAGGTGATGGTTTGGAGTTACGGGGATTTAAAGGGATATATCATTGATCTGATTGAGGGATCAAAACCAGTCCAACAAAAGTAGAGACCAGTGAATCTAAAGATTGAATCTCATGGCCCAGAACACAAGAAACTGATTGGTTCAGAGGTCCTATATCCAATCAAGCATATAGCCAATGTTGTATGTCCTCAAGCTTCTTCTTTCACCACATTAAATTTTATCTGCTGAATGTAGCTAGATTTTACATATATAACTAAGATCACAAGCAATAAACTAGCCTTAGTATGACAATCAAGGTTTGCAGCATTGATTGCAATGATAACAACTATTTGCAAGGTTCGGTGGTCTTTTGCAATATCTTCAATGGTAAATGTTGACACAGAATAAGGACAAGGAGCTTTGAACATGAAACCTTAATAATACAAAGCTCATCAACTAAACCAACCCTTCTGCACCATGCATTTGATAAGGAACTGCCTTGAGATTTTTCAGGCACATCCTTGCTCGTACACGCTTTCTTTACTTTCCTCTTTGGCATCACAATTTTTTTTTAATGCCAAAAACTACTTCAAGATGGAAAAATTGCAAATGAATACTATTGGCATAGGGAATAATGTAAAACATCCATGCTTTCTGCCTCAAATTCTTATGCATATTGCTCCTATTCCCTGGTGTTGCATGCATAGAATAAGAAGAAATAATAAAAACCTTATTGCTGTCCTTAAATCTGGTAAAAATAAACAATTTTTTGAACAATCCCTCTGCGCAAATTTTTGGGAATGAGAAATGATTGTCATACATTGTTTTCAAAGCAGCATCTATTTAGATTCTTAGAAGATCCACATGTTAGAACTGTTGAATATGTTGTCATTGATGTCAAAGGTTGATGATTAAGGTCGTATAAATTTCGGAGGATTACTCTAATTAATAAAGATTAGGAATGAGCTGCCTGCTTGAGCTACTTGGTTACTTGCTTGAGCTGCTTTAGCTACTTGGCTGTTTGGTTGAGCTACTTGGTTGCATGCTTGAGCTGTCTAGCTGCTTGCTTAAGCTGCTTGTTTGTCTTCTTCAGCTGCTTTGTCAGATTAATGTGCCATGTCATTATTGGAATATTCAAACAGTTGACTTCTTTTTGGAGGCTCAGTTAGTTTTTGATATGGCAGCCAAATTAATATGCACTCACCTCATATACTCGACGGCTTCAAAATTTAATAATTAGCATTTCTTTTTGAAACCAATTCTTATGTCAAGTAATGCTCATTCACCTCATTTTAGAGCGACGGCTTCAGACTTCCGTAACATCTTCCTATGCAGTTGTTGTAAAGATTCTTCAGACTGCCGGATCAAGGAATTGAATATATGATGTCTTTTTTTGTATGGTCAGCGTTTATTAATTCTGGGTAGTGTGGTCTAAGGGTTAATCTGCCTTTTGAATCAAAAGGCGAGATGTGCATTCAAAAACATGGGAATTGAGTATTTATTATGGTATGTGTATAAAAAATATTTGGGCCGGCTTTTTGAAAACTAGAGGTGTGTGTTTCATTAAAGTCATGGGTATTATTGAGGCTAATTTATTATTAGTGTAGACAGCAATGATACATGATGGCATGCTACAGAGACAGTCGAAGATACATGTGAGAGATGATATTCTTTGTATTGATGATATTCTGTCGCAAACAAATTTATTAAGCAGAATGGTTGTTCTTGAGAGGTGGGTATGATGGAGTTTTATTTTAGAATGGGTCGAGTGTAAATGAGCTGTTTTGAATGAAAGTATTGTGCAATGTAAATTTCTTTTGCAATTTTTTGGGCGGCTAGATTGAAGGTGTGCACACCATTGCAGTTAGGCATATTGTTTGTGGATTGATTTTTCTTTCCGAGTTTTTAGCATGTTACTTTGGTGGAAAGATTGAAGTGTGAAAAGAGTGAAGAGTGTTATTGAAATGAACAAATTATTGAGTGAGGTGTGTGACTAAGTCAAGGATGTTATGGAGTTGTATATGTTGGAGTCAAGTTTGTGAAGGATGCAATGTTATTTGAGTTGAGAGTTGGATATATTTGCCGTCAGGCTGGTTATTGGTTTTGTGCAGGGGCAAGAATGTGCCTGAAAATGATATTTGAAATATCGTTTTGCTTCACCTTTGCAACATGCTTGATTTTTTTGGAGCCACTTGGGATTCACAATTGATTTTTCTTTCGGTTTTGGCACTATGCTCCATGCATCATTTTTAATGATGGATGTGTATTCCTCTACCATGTTGATTTTAATAGCTAGATCGGATTCTAGTTATATTAATTTAATTGGAAATTAAAATTAATATATAGATCATCGGGCTGGGCCTGTAATTATTGTATTTAATTTAATATTGGACTGGGCCCAAATTGTGCATTTTAAAATACCCATGTAATAGTTATAATTATGTATTGGCGCCAAGAATAAATGGGGCTGACTTGGGCCAGCAAATTACAATATGAAATCATATATATTGAGATTGGTTCTCAATTGATGGATACACAAAAGAAAAAATTCAAGGAAAGTTCAGCGATCTGCTCTGCAACATATTAGCTGCGATTTGTGTAAGCTGCGATCTATTCTTCTATAGGCAACCTTCATCAATCTATATTGACAGTGAATGTGGTTCCATATCCAGCGAATTCAAAAAAACCCATATTCAGCGATTCACTCTTGGGGCAGCAATTCTGAGGCTGGAGTTGTCAATACTTTGTGATTTGCTTCAGTGATCTTCGATCTTCAACAAATCAGGAATTGCGATTTTGTATACTCATGCCGAGGTCTGTAAATTGAACTTCAAAAGACAATAATAAAAGGATCTACATTGAATGCTGGGTTTTTCCTCCAAGAGGGAGGTTTCTTAGGGTAATGTCTCTAATGTCTCTGTGTCTTTGTGTTTTCTATGTCTGATTTGATTATTAGTTTGCTATTCTAAGTTAATAATTAAATCTGTTCACTAAATTCAACATGGTATCAGAGCTAGGTTCGTACTAACAAGTGATTAGATCTAACCATACCCTTTCAGACTTATGTTCTTTCTTTCTTGTGTCAAGATGGTGATAGGTTTAAAAGTAGAAGACATGTTGGAAGGAGCTCTGAACTTTACTTCTTGGAAAGTGCGTGTTCTCCTTGCACTTGAGGAAAATGGTTTGCTTGAGTTTGTGCAAGGGCAAGAGAAAATTGAACCTACAGATCCAGATGAACTTCATCAATTCAAGAACAATGCTCTTAAGGCTAAGAAGATCCTAATTGATTCTGTGAAAGACCACCTTGTTCCCATCATCTCCAAGATGTCTTCAGCTAGGGAGATGTTCAAACAGCTAGAAGGAATGTATGAGATCAACAACATGAGCAGGGCACTTGCAATAAGAAGACAATTGCTCCAAGTCAAGATGGAAAAAGGAGAATCGGTAATGGCATTCTTCATGAAGATTTCAGAATTGAAAGATCAGCTCAATGCTATTGTTGGTGAAGTTGTAGATAAGGATCTTGTTATGCTTGCTCTCAATAGCCTTCCTCACTCTTGGGAGCCATTCATTCAAGGTCCAAGCGGGAGAGGCACATTTCTTACATTTGATCGTCTTCATGCTGACTGTATTCAAGAGGAATCTAGACTTGCAGCAAGGGGGATCAAGACTTCTCAGGGTGAGGAAAATCAAGTCCTTGCTGCCCAATCAGTCAAGAAGAAAGGTGATCACTAGAAGAAGAATAACTTCAAGAGGAACAACAATTTCAGATCTCATGATGCCTAGCAGCTCAAAGAAGAAGCCAAAAGATCTGTCACATATACGGTGCTTTAAATGTGACAAGTTTGGTCACTATGCCAAGGAATGTCAATCTCAGCCCAAACAACAAGAGGCAAATCTGAATGAAGTTGCCAACAAAGAAGATACAAAAGATTTTCTATTTATTTTTGCGTTATCAAGTAATATTCTGATTGATAGTGATACTTGGTTGATAGATAGTGGTGCTTCTAGACACATCACTGGTTATAGAGATAAACTTTCAGATCTGATTGATAATGAATCTAACCTTCATGTTGTCATAGGTGATGATGCTCGATATTCTGTAAGAGGTTTTGGTAACACCTCCCTTAATTTAGATTTTGGAATTTCTTTACAGCTATCTAATGTTTTATTTGTACTGGGAATTAAAAAGAATCTAATCTCTATCTCTGCCCTAAAAGATAAAGGTTATCAAATTGCATTTTCAGAAGGGTGCTTGCATGGCCTAAGAATTCTAGCATCAAATCAACTCGGGTAATTGGTAACAGGTTTGAAAGTCTCTATAAGCTTTCAGCCAAACCATTTCAATCTCTTATTCATGCATTACGTGAGTTTAGCGATCTATGACATAGAAGACTTAGGCATCTTCATTTTCGAGCTCGTCCTATTCTTGAAAAAATGGTCAAAGATATGCCTAAACTCAGTCATGATCATAATGATATATGTAAAGGATGTGCTATAGGTAAAAATACTAAAAGTTCTTTTCCAAAAAGTGAATCTAGATCTAATGAGAAACTAGCTCTTGTGCATTTAGATTTATGTGGTCCAATCTCTGTTGCATCTCCTAGTGTATTTTTGCATTATGTAAGCTTTATAGATGACTTTTCTAGGAAGACATGGATTTATTTCTTAAGGTCAAAAAATATGATGAAGTCTTAAATAGATTCAAAGAATTCAAATCCTTAGCCGAAAATCTATTTGGAAAAAGAGTTAAAATTCTTAGATGTGACAATGGAGGTGAGTACACCTCAGGTAGTTTTCGTGATTTTTGTGTAGAAGCAGGGATCAAGAGGGAGTTTTGTGTTCCCTACAACCCTCAACAAAATGGTATTGCTGAAAGAAAGAACATATCCATTATCGAGGCAGCAAAGACAATGATTCATGATCAAAACCTACAGATGTTTCTATGGGCCGAAGCAGCTAGAACTGTTGTCTATATTCAGAACAGGTGCCCTCACAGTGTCTTGAAGGATATAACTCCAGAAGAAGCCTTCACAGGAACTAAACCTGACATCAACAATTTGAGAATCTTCGGGAACCCAATTTACATTCACATTCCCAAGAAGAAGAGATCCAAATTGGAACCTTTAGGTAAGAAAGGTATACTTGTGGATTACAGTAAAAATTCCAAAGCATTTAAAATTTACATTCCAAGACAAAGATACAATGAAGTAAGTAGAGATGTTATTTTTGAAGAGAATGTTGCTTTAAAGAAATCTAAAGGTTCGTTAATTGAAGATGAAAATGATGTCAATGATAATCAAGATATGGATATTGATCATGATGTTGAGTTTCAGAGGGAGTTTGCAGAACCTTTAGAACCTTTAGATCACATTGAGCCTATGGATCCCACAGATGGACCAAGAGATATTACACTGAACAAGAAAAGACCACTTTGGGTAAGGAACACCATTCAGGAAGCTGAAAAGTTCGCAGCTCCCCGAGGCACCTTTAGAGAAAGTAGGAGACCTCAAAAGTTTTCCAACTACGTTACATTGATGTGCAACTTTATTGAGACCGAACCTTCTAGCACTTCAGAAGCCATGAACCAACAAGCATGGAAAGATGCCATGGATGAAGAATATGAATCCATAATCAAGAATGATGTATTGGAAATTGTGCCAAGGCCCAAAGGTAAGTCTGTTGTATCCTCTAAATCGTTATTTAAGATTAAACATTCTGTTGATGGTAGTATTGAGAAATATAAAGCTAGATTTGTAGCTCATGATTTTTCTCAAAAAAAAGGTATAGATTATGATAAAAATTTTGCATCTGTAGCTAGATATATTTCTATTAGATCTATTATAGCCATTGCTGCAACTAAAGGTTGAAAGTTACATCAAATGGATGTAAAGATTGCTTTTCTCAATGGTGTTATTGAGGAAGAAGTTTACATTGAGCAGCCAGAAGGGTATGAGATCCATGAAAGAGAATGTCATGTATGCAGATTAAAGAAAGCTCTATATGGACTCAAACAGGCTCCTCGAGCATGGTATGAAAGAATTGACAAATATTTGGTAAGCTTAGGATTTTGTAAAAATGATGCTGATCCTAATCTTTATTTCAAAATATTTAATGATGAAATGCTAATTCTGGTTTTATATATGGATGACTTGTTTCTAACTAGCGATGGAAGTCTTATTATTAGATGTAAGAAAGAATTCGCTACTGAATTTGAAATGAAGGACCTAGAACTAATGCATTACTTTCTTTGTTTAGAATTTGAAATGAAGGACTTAGGACTAATGCATTACTTTCTTCATTTAGAAGTATGACAAAGACCTAATGAGATTATCCTAAGTTGAGGAAAATATACTATAGATATTTTGAAAAGATTTGGTATGATGGATTGCAAGCCTATGCTAACTCTTATGGAAACTAACTTGAAAATGTTAAGTGTATGTGTTGCTGAGTTTGATTTTGTAGATCTAACTGAGTACAAGGAGTTGATTGGATCCTTGATGTATCTAGTTAACACTAGACCGAATATCTGTTATGTAGTCAATGTTCTCAGCTAGTTCATGAATGAACCAAAGCATGTCCATATCATTGCAGCCAAACATATATTGAGATATTTGCGTGGTACTATTGGCTACGGGTTGAGATATGCTCTCAACACCATCATTACCTTGAAAGGATATTGTGACTCTGATTGGGCAGACAATGTAAGTGACAAGAAAAACATTTCTGGATTGTGCTTCAGTTTGGGATCCGCTATGATCTCTTGGGTTAGTAGGAAATAGTCCTCAGTGGCAATGAGTACAGTTGAAGAAAAATATATTGCTTCTAGTGTTGCCTCAAGGGAAGCAGTGTGGCTTCGCAAGCTTCTCACAAGGTTGTTTGGACAACCTTTGGGTTCTATTGTTATTCATTGCGATAATCAAAGTTGTATAAAGATGTCTATCAATCTTGTGTTTCATGACAGATCAAAGCATGCGGAAACTCATTATCACTATGTTCGAGACATGGTACAAAGAGGTTCCATCCAATATTCTCACCAAGCCGCGTACTCAAGTGAAGTTTGAGTACTTCAAAGATAGGCTTGGAATTGTGGAGAATATGGATCTAGCCGAGTCTCAACATCATTGATACATTTAGTTGTATCTCCCAACCTTTGCGGGCAATTCAAGGTGGTGTTGTATTCTTCTCTGGGAGAAGATTTGAGGTACGAGACCTCTTTTACCTTTTGCGGGCAATGCAAGGTAGATCCATCCTCTGCGGGTATGCAAGATGGATTTCATGGAAGGAGTTCATGAATCTATCTAGAATCCTCCCTAGCTAAGAGGGAGTGTTGATTTTAATAGCTAGATCAGATTCTAGCTATATTAATACAATTGGAAATTAAAATTAATATATAGATCATCGGGCTGGGCCCAAATCGTGCATTTTAAAATACCAATGTAATTGTTATAATTATGTATTGGCACCAAGAATAAATGGGGCTGACTTGGGCCAGCAAATTACAATATGAAATCATATATATTGAGATTGGTTCTCAATTGATAGATACACAAAAAAAAAATTCAAGGAAAGTTCAGTGATCTGCTCTGCAACATATTAGCTGTGATTTGTGTAAGCTGTGATCTATTCTTCTATAGGCAACCTTCAGCATTCTATATTGACAGTGAATATGGTTCCATATCCAGCGAAATCAAGAAAACCTCATATTCAGCGATTCACTCTTGGGGCAGCAATTCTGAGGTTGGAGTTGTCAATACTTCGTGATTTGCTTCAGTGATCTTCGATCTTCAGCAAATCAGGAATCGCGATTTTGTATACTCATGATGAGGTCTGTAAATTGAACATCAAAAGGCATTAATAAAAGGATCTACATTGAATGCTGGGTTTTTCCTCCAAGAGGGAGGTTTCCCAAGATAATGCGTGTCTTTGTGTTTTCTATGTCTGATTTGATTATCAGTTTGCTATTCTAAGTTAATAATTAAATCTGATCACTAAATTCAACACACCATAGTGTCTCACCAAATCTATTAATCTATTACTTCCTTGAAGTTAGAGGGCTTTAAATCTATGATGCTACTTATTAATGAAATGTAATTTGGAAACTTCTTTCAAAGTCTACTTTCCTTGAATGTGCTCTTAGGAACCTCAACATGCTCATAAGCATCCCTTAATGTTTGTGTGAACCATTGGGGTCTCCTAATGTAAGTAGAAGGGGTTGGGATCTCTTCTAAATATTGTTGTTCAAAATTAGAAACAATTAGTATCTTTGGAGACACAACCTTTGGAGCTTCCTGCTCTTGGGACTTCCTCTTTAACTTTACATCCCTATTGACCACTACCTTTATTTGCTCTAGAATATAGACACTATATGCCTTTTAAGTCTCACTATAAGCCAAAAATAAACCTTTTGTGCTAGAAGGTTCTAACTTGGCCTCTTCTAAATAGGTATAAGAATATAATCTGGATAATTAGTGAATACGCATTGGTCTGGGGAAAATTGGACTAAGGGGTCTGGAAGCGGCCTTTTTTATTATTATACAGAGAGCATATTTAATTAAATTAATGGCATTGTATGATTGTCTTATATTAATCTAAAGGGTAGGTTCATGTGACGTGAAATCGCAGGGTATGCAATTTATGACATTACAGCTTCAAACAAAACATCATCAAAATTTGAATAGTTACTTGTTTGTAGTAATGCTTGCAATCATTACCAAGCTCAACCTAACTCCAGAGTTATTTTCTTTTAAATTGGTAAGAGTTAAGACTCTGTTGGGTTGATGTCATATTTCTAGATGCCCGTTGTCCATGTACCAAGCATCCCTTGGAATTGCTTTGGTAGAAAGATAACATAACATTGAGAAATCCTTACTCAAACTTAGCAGCAAACACATCCATCTAAATTTCTATAGCTGCCACTTCTTTTTGTTGTAGATTACTATGGTTGAAACTGAAAGAAGTAAAATCCTTAAGTCACAGTAACTTTGCCATTAAGTATAAGGCCAAAAATACTGTAGATTTCATTGGATGAATCCTTTCCAAATACGTTGTTACCTGAGAGCATTGAACAATTCCAGAGCAGATAACATTCACACCTTTGAAAATAATCCAGACATTCTTATGTTTAGCTGGTACAAGTTTGAAGATATCTCCACCTAAGGGCAATAGAAAGTGGGAGGTGAGCAAGGAAAACAGCTGCCTGATGACAAAACATCATTACTTGATACGGAAACATGGTTTGGCGATAAATAGGAGTGCTATGAGTTGAGGGCGGACTTGAAAAAGGCTAGAGTGGAAAACATTCTACAAATGGCATACTTGAATGCTCAGATTTTGATCAATATTTTGTTTGTATGGTGTTGATTTATGGAAAACGCAGTGCTAGTCATCTGTTCAACATGGAGAAGAATCATATATACACTGGTTTTAGTAGGGTATATAGAGTACTATCCATGGGCTGTCAGTTGCAAAGTTAACAAATAACCTTCAGATTATATAGACCCAAGGGCCAAAAGGTTTTTGTCATTCAGACCTTGCATGGAGCAGATTTGGCAGAAATGTTTGTTGGGGGAAACAAAGTAATCAAAGAATATTCTTTTAGTTTTGGCCAAAAGTTCTGACATGGCTGCAAAAGGATGCCATATATCTTGCAACTAAGATCTATCATATGAGGATAACCACTAAATATTGTTGCCACTTTCAAGCATATATGAATAAGATAGATCAACTAATCCAAAAAGTTAAGGAAAAAAAATGGCTGGATGGCAACTTTGGACTCGTGCTAGAGATAAAACCTGTGATTGGAAATTCTGCAATCTCCTCCGAGTTCTCTGCCTATTATCTCCAAATGCTTAGCCTACTAGAATTGTATCTACTAGTGGAACTATCAGAAGCTGAAATATATCTGTCTGAAGGATAAGTTGTCTTCATACAGTAAAGAGAAGGGTGCAGATTGTAATGCAGTTGATGATGCATGCTTTTCTTTTTGTGATATTGCATTTTAAAAATGTTTGTTCTTTTCCAATTATCTTAAAAAAAATGGAGTGCATAAAATTGATTTTTACTTAATTGAATTAGAATAAGTTTGTCGATTTCCAATATTTCCTGATTTTTTCCCAGCAATTTTGTCAGATTGAATTCCTTTTTTGGACCCTCTGCCCATTTTGCCCAAATGCAATGCTAGTAGCATTGTTAGAGATTAGTTTTGACAATAGAAATAAAAGTCAAAGTTATAACATCACATTGTGACCGTATAAATTTATTATATTTGATGGATACTATTAGACATATAGCTATTACTTTTACAAATGTCAAAAATAATTGTGGTCGATTTCTGCTCTTCTTTCCAATTTTCTTATCAAGCCTGCCTAGATTAAATTTTTCTTGCATTTTTCACATTTATGGATATTTGATTAAAGTCTTCAGAAAGTGATGTCTATTTCTACTGTAGTCTTTCCCTTTGTTATTTCTTGGGGTTGATATTTATTTCTTTTTCCACTGTCATTTTACTAAATCTATTTTTATTTGTGAAACATTGTATGTTATCTGAGTTGATGTTTGGAGATGTAGTTTGTGCCATATCCTAATCTTATTTTTAAAGGTTTTGAATATTGTTTGGAGAACACTTACTTCCCTTAATTTATTTGAGTTTGATGAACATATTATTTTATTCATGTTTTGGGCATTACATATTTAAGATTAGTCTGGCACCGGAAATCTTCCTCCCATTTGTCTAATTTACATCACCAAGAGTGTATAATTTTTGGAATAAGACATCCAAGAGAAGAGTTATTTGGAGTATTGAAGACAGGCCTCCAAGAGCAGGAGTAAGCAGTGGAGAGACAAGTTTTTGATCTACCACATTTTGATGGAGTAAAATTGAACAGCTTAAAAGCATGACACCTCTAGCCCTTCCATTGCTTTTTAAAACTTGAACCACCTCAATGGCTTATTTGATTGTAGAAACCGATAACTTAGGTGATAAATGGAGAAAGAGAAATCTTGTAATAAGAAAATACTTGTCATTATGTTTGGGCACTGGCTTTCTTAGTGGCTAGAAAGATCATTAACCAATTCAATCAATAAAAGTTCATTAATTTGTGAAAGCAATCACATGCGTGCAAGTTGCTTTGGCAAACACAACAGAGGATGCAGATAATTTTGAGATGCTCTTGCCATTAACATTGTTCTTGTAATTGACCAAACATGCACCTTAGGATGAAATCTATGATTGATTTTCTAAATGGATTCTTCTCTTTATTGATGTACAGTGGGTGGACTTATGGGCTATGTGAAAAGTGGGAGCTCTAAATCCCTTATATCGGGAGGACTGTCAGCATTAGTGCTTTACTATGTGCATACTCAACTTCCTACAAACCCAGTATTAGCATCATCAGTTGGGCTTGGTAAGTGTTGCCATGGTATCTCTTTGTTTTGTCTTGGTGTTTTTGTTAAATTTTTATCTTGGACTTTGTCATCCTTACACACACACATACAATTGACATTAATATTGCTTTTACACTGACATGCTTGTCTGAATGAGATTTTATAGGGGTTTTCTAGTGTTTGCCATTTTTGGCTGGGAGGTGCTAGATTAGTCAGTGTAAGAAGATTGATAAATTCTCCAGAAAGTTCTTCTTTAAGACTAAGACAAGTGTTTTATTTCAGGGATCTCAGTTGCTCTTTTGGTTGTAATGGGGACACGTTTTAAGAAGTCTGGGAAGATTTTTCCTGCAGGTGTAGTATCTTTGGTCTCTTTAATCATGACTGGTGGCTATGCTCATGGCATTCTACGCAGTTCGCATTCATAGGGTAGTTACAGAGACTTTAGGATTGAATGCTGCTTTTGTTGATGTTTTTATCATAAATCACTCTATATACTGTCTTTTGTATATTTGACTCCCCCAAATCCTTTTCTGAACTATACATGCAGTGGACTAGAGGCCAAACATATGGCAGTTGAGTCAAAATTGTTGCAGTCTTTTATATTTTGCTGGCCATAAACTGTTGTTGTTCATCTTATATTGTATCTTAATAAATCATTGGTTTTGAATCTTGATGTCTATTATCTCAGCTGTTCTTAGGTTGCTTCTTGATGTATCCAAAATGGTGCTTTCAATTTTCTTTCTTATTTCAAGTTGAGAGTAGAATTTACAAACATCTGTACAATGCTCTCTTTTATGATTTTATTCCACTGAATCACTGTCAGTTTTATTTGTTTTTGCTCATTTATTACATGTTCCGAGTAGTATGTTGACTAAGCAGTCCAAGATACCTGCATATTGTATAGCTCATGGGTTAAAAGCAGTCACTTGGAGATATGGGATACAAGGACATAGGTGTGGAGATAATTGTAGAACTGAATATACAGAAACATTTATTGAAGATACATGTAAGAAAGTTATGGCTATATTACATAGACGTGTTCATGTAAAGATATATATAAGTAAAGTTATGGTTATGTTATGTAGTAAATGTTCATTACAAGATACAAGCATAATTATGAGAACCCCACTCCTAAACTAGAGTTAACTAGCGACTGGTAAAATCATGACGAGTTATTTTTACCATAAATGTTTGTGAAATGAATTCCAAAATGGAAGTTCTCCATTGGATTATTCACCGGTTGATTCCTTAAGGTTTATTTTCGATGGAAAACTAACCTTGCTCAAATTGGGCAACAGTATTTTGTACCAAAGTTTGGAAGCATTGTTTCCAACTTATGGGGATTTGTGCTTCATTGCAATATTATATGACCATTTCATCCGATTCACCTAGAACTTTGAACCTGAACTGAAGTGCTGGGATATGACACACCCAGGGAGTTGGTTTCTGTAGTTTATGTTGGTCTCCTTGGGGCTCTATATTGAAATTGTTGTCTCATATTTAGAACCTGAACACTTCTTTTAAGCTCATCGCATTTGTAAGCGGGCTTCATTATATTTTGCAAAAATGCCACCCCCGTCGCTCCCTCCTCCACCTGTTAATGTTTTGAACCAGAATAGCATAACATGTACAACAGATATCTAAGAACACAAATAACAAATTGATGTAATTATTTATCCTTGGAAAACCCTCCTACTCAAGGGAAAAACCCAGCTACACCAAAAAATTGATCCTTTATTCAATACTCAAAAGTCTGGATACAAAGCTCTCAAGCTTAATCAGAACTGAACCTTTCACAGAGATTGTTAACACTTAAAAATAATCAATAGTATGCCTTTTACAATTAAGCAAATAACTTGCTTGACATATAAAGTATACAGAATGACTATTATATCTCAAAAATACCATACACAATCAATTGGCACATATAATAATTACACACAGAAATGATCATGCACAAATCATACACAAAAATCTGTAGTAGACACAGAGCTCACTGCTGTAGGTATGATGATTTCACAGTCACCAAAATAACTGATTTTGCATACAGTGAAATCTCACACAGCTCTACTTGAATGAGCACGATGTCCTACCCAAAAAAAATCTGATGCTAAAAACACCGCACACATAGTCTTCGTTTAGGGTAACTCAAAAGGCAGCACTCAACGCATAAAGAAGCGCAATCATGAGAGACCCGTCGATCATAGATCCAACCAATGCTTGCCCTCCAAGCTTTAATATAATATTCGGTGCCAAATGAGATATGAAACATCTCCAATACAGATGATGCAACATACATAGTAACCACCACGAAAAAAAGGATGAACATGAAGGCGAAGAGCTGTCTCCATAACTGCAGCTGCTCCAAATTCATATGCATGAAGGCAACGACGTCCAAAATAATCTTCGCAGGAACATAGAAGGATAGAATAGTCAGCATAGCAAATAGCAACCACAGGCTTATGAACAAGAGTATCTTACACAGCAGTGATAAAAAAGATGATAGGCACAACCATCGCAGTTACACATGATATCTCTTGCTGCTACAAAAAACATTAACACTCCCTCTTAGCAAAGGAGATATCATTGACAGATTTTCATGTCATGAACTCTCTCAAAATGACAAACACAAAGGCTACACCCATATGTGGTAATAGCAAAACTTTATCATGGATTCTCTCAACGTGATAGCATCATGGATTCACTCAACATGATGTTCACCATGGCTACTCCCATGTGTGAAATAAACACAAACTCATGTCACGGAGTCACTCAACGTGATGTTGTCATGGAGTCTCTCAACATGACATCCACTATGGCTACTCCCATGAGTGGAATAAACACAAGCTCTCATCACAGAGTCACTCAACGTGATGTCGTCATTGAGTCACTCAACATGACATCCACTATGGCTACTCCCATGAGTGGAAAGAGCAATAAGGGCTTTCACCTCAAATTTCTCCGTTTCAGAGAAAAATGCATTACAAGGGTTTTCACCTCAAATTTCTCCCTCTCAAAGAAAAATGCATTACAAGGACTTTCACCTCAAATTTCTCCCACTTGGAGAAAAATGCATTAAGCTCATAATAAGAACAACTGAATGCTGAGACTACCTCTCAGCAGGGGGCATTCTCACAACTTTGATTTTCATAATAAATTATAGTTGACTCCAATTATTAAACAAACCAAGAGCTTTCGAAGCCACATTGCTTCTCGAGCTTGTTGATCCTGTGCAAAGGACTTGGCATACTCCCTCTGCCGCCCAAGCTCCTTGCATCAACCTCTTGATCTCCTAAGATTCCTTGCAATTCTTGCCTTAGAGGAATGTTTTTCAACTCACACCTCCAAAAACTTCTGACATAGTCGAGTCTAGTACTGTCCTTCTTGACCTCATTCCAGATCACCCTATTATGGAGCTACCAATGTCAAATTCAGATTGATTGTGCAAATCTATTCTCTGTAGCTGAAGAGTCTCTCTCTGAATATTATTTCTTCCTCTTTGAAGAAACTAATCACAATGACAAACTGTATAGGTTCTTCCTCTTTTAAATAAAGTTACGTGTCACCAAATGAGTCCCATGGCTGCAAGCAGTGTCCCCATGTTTGTTTAATTCTACAACCTGCATGACTTTCTTTATTCTTACAAGAATCATCAAACCCTTCCTTGAACTTCTTATGTAATCTCTCTTCATCCTTTTGTTTCTTGATCCATCTTGGAAGCATTTTAGAGAGATTAGTAGTAGTTCATAGAATCAAACTATCCTGAACAGAAATATACAGATCAATGCTAAAAACATACATGATACACTATTCCTGTTAAGTTTTTGAACTAGAACAGTAAACAAATAATCAGATAATTCAATCAACAGATGACACCAAAACTTATCCTGGGAAAACCCTTCCACTCAAGGGAAAAACCCAGCCACGCAAAAGAGATTCCTTTATTGTATGCTCAAAACAAATACAGTGATCTTTATGCTTATAATTGATGACACTCAATAGTCAATCAATAAGCCCTTCTTGCAGTGTACTGAATATATGAGACTATAAGTATCTCATAGATACTTCTCACGATGAGTATGTCTAACAAAATAAGCTTGATCATACACTGATCAAATAAATAATAATCATTCTGATCTAAAGTATATATCACACCCCTGAGAAGAATACTCTTCTGACAATACTCAGATTGCTCTCTTACAATACACGGAATAATACATGTGCGGGTCTCTTACAATATCTTTCAAGAAAGGATAACAGCCCAATCATATTAACTGACCATTGACTGTTGTTGAACCAGTGCCTTACTCATATACATATAATAACATTAGAACTCGGCACACATATACACAGACAGCTCCCGACATACATACACACAGTCAGCTCTCGATACACACCCAGGCAGACAGCTCCCAATAGACAAGCAGGCAGGCAGCTTTCGCACATAACCAATACTACCCTGCGCGATAGATATATCCCTTATGATAGAAGACAAAAGAGAATAAAGCAAGCTTGAAGCGATGCACATGATCACCAAGCAGTGACAGAACAATAACCGACGGTGACAAGGCATTGGCACCAACACATCATGGGCGGGCCACACTAATACTTAAACCATTATCATTCATATTCGGTAACGGCAATAGTCCGTCTGCAATTCAACACACGCACATGGTGCCAAGAGCACACAGGTGCCAAGTAATAATGGTAACAGTGCTGAGTCACCCAAAGTCAATGGCAAATACGATGCCATGTTGGACAGTAGAAATAGAGAAATAACACGATGCCAATGAACTCGTACTATGAAAGGACACCTGCTATGAACAAATACGACAAGAATGAAATGTGAGCCATTACATGTAATTACTATCACCATTGTCCATAATGAGAATTGGTGACATAAATGACACGAGCCCAAACAAGAAGAAAACAGCCGGCATGTGTATAGACACACTCATGATGCCAAGCCAGCGCGGAGTATGTAAATGCACGGTGCCAAGACAAATGGCGCTTGTATACGATGCCAACTCAGATATGGTGCCAAGTCATCATAGAGGTTACCGGCGAACAATAGGTAAGGAAAAGAACTGTCACGCAATGAAGTCAATCTGAAATGTAATCACAACTGAGAACTGAAGAAGGACGAGCAAGGAAGATAGATGACTGCAGAGCTTTGACGAAAGCATCAAAGCAAGCCATAGGTATAATGATCTCTATCGCAGCTATAAAAACATTAACAATTCCTAGTGTTATAACATGAATTAATATTAACTACATAAAATTCATGATCACTATTCAAAGGTACAATCATAAAATACTTATCTCTTTATCGCCTAAACTTCCTCACAATCCACCAATTGTTCTTTCAACATCACACAGTTATAGTGCAGGCAGAGAATGTAAAATTTTAACACCAACATAGCTGCTATCCTCATAGACATGAATGCCAAACTGTAAACATGTAAGCATAATGATGGGTATGACAACATCCTCCCTGTTGATGTCAAAATGGAAGCTTTGGACAAAGTTGCATGAGAAGCCTCAATAGTTGAGATTGTAACATCTGCAGCGAACACCTATCTATAGATCAATGTAGCAGACAAATACCCTTCCAGGTAAGAAGCTTCTTCTTAGATTCTACCCTCCAAGGCTCTTCAGCTGCACGTTCTCATATGAATCCCTCATTTCTTGTGTTGTTTCCATTACACATCATAATCTCTTAAATTCACATCAGCATGCGATTAGCAAGAATTCCTCAGTATTCAATAACTCACTGAACAGCATATTCGACACCCATTAGTCATCACAATTCTTCTAGAATCCAATTGTCCTATTCTTGTTTTGGATCTTTACTTGGACCTGCTCTGATACCATGTTAATGTTTTGAACCAGAATAGCATAACATGTACAATAGATATCTAAGAACACAAATAACAGATTGACACAATTATTTGTCTTGTGAAAACCCTCCTACTTGAGGGAAAAACCCAGCCACGCCCAAAAATTGATCCTTTATTGAATACTCAAAAATCTGGATACAAAGCTCTCGAGCTTAATTAGAACTGAATCTTTCACAGAGATTGTTAACACTTAACAATCATCAACAGTATGCCTTTTACAATTAAGCAAATAACCTGCTTGACATCTACAGTATACAGAATGACTATTATATCTCACAAATACCATACACAGTCAATTGGCACATATAACAATTACACGCAGAAATGACCATGCACAGATCATACACAAAAATCTGTAGCAGACACAGAGCTCACCGTTGTAGGTATGATGATCTCAAACAGACACTGAAATCGCTGATTTTGCATACACTGAAATCTCACACACCTCTGCTTGAATGAGCACGATTTTCTACCAAAAAAAAAATCTGATGCTAAGAACACTGCACACAGTTTTCGTTGAGGGTAGCTCAAAAGGCAGCACTCGACGCATAAAGAAGTGCAATCATGAGAGACTTGTCGATCATATATCCAACCAATGCTTGCACTCCAAGCTTTTATAATATAATATACGGTGCCAAATTAGAGACGAACCATCTCCAATACAGACGATGCAACATACATAGTAACCACCACAAAGAAAGGATGAACACGAAGGTGAAGAGCTGTCTTCATAACTACAGCTGCTCCAAATTCATATGCATGAAGACAACAGCGTCCAGAATAATCTTCGCAGGAACAGAGATGGATAGATTAGTCAGCATAGCAAATAGCAACCACAGGCTTATGAGCAAGAGTAACTTCAACACAGCAGAGATAACAAAGATGATAGGCACAACCATTGCAGGTACACATGATATCTCCTGCTGCTACAAAAAACATTAACACCTCCCGCTCTAAAATATTGACGTTTTCCACTACATTTTACCCAGGACAAATACTAAACAATAATGAAAGCCTAATATTATCGGAACTATATGTAAAAGATCAAATATTTGACGTATGATAATAATCTTAAAATCTGATGATGTAAATGTGTCGTCACAGATGTTGATAACTGATTCAACAAGGTACTGGAATTTAGTGCTCGCTGGGATTGAAATATTTGATTTTGTAAACCGTTTCTTCTTTGCTTAGGTTCACATATGCAAATACAAATCTGATCTCCATAAGTGCAGTCTTGAATTTGCTCGCAAAATTAAACAGTAACTCATAGATATGATTCAACTATGGCCTGTTGAGATTTGCTGGGTTCAATTCTTGATGTCTGCATGTGCACGACAGTAGGTAGTGTTTAGGAACACCTTGGAGAATTTATTAGACCACAAGGCTCAAGCTTTTAGTCAGACCTTTAGTGGACTGGCTTTAAGGATTTGAGACATGCAAAAAACATGCAATGGACCTAGAATGACCTGATGAAATGCTTTGATAATGCTTCTAAATTCCTTTTATTCTTTCAGAAATTGAATTCTAGATGTGCTCAATAGATTCCCTAGGTGATTTCAAATTGAATAAATGAAACGTCCTTAAATACCACAACTAAGCATACAAAATCAAGACGACTGTGCTGAGTCAGCTTAAACATCTAGTAAGTGGGAGTTCGTGAGTCCTAAATTTGAATTTGAATTTTAAAAGTAAAGGTTTCTTCTTTTGTTTGTAGTGAAGCTTACAATTATTGCATCAATTCAGGGTGCTCAAAATAGATCCAGGGATTAGAGTCAAATTTTTGGCGATTACTGATGATGGGATTAGGATATGGGAATGTTTTAAGCCAAATTCACGCAAGAAATGCCACGTGTATACTTATTATTGCATGTAAACACTAATAAATGTGAGCTCAAAATTAAGCGAGAAGTGCATAAATATGCAAGGGAGAATAATATCTCTATTATATAAATTTTGGATAAATAAAAACACAGGGATTCAAACTTTATTCTAGTTAATAAAGCATGGAATGATATTTAAAAAATAAAATAAAATGAACAAACAATAGTTGGAGATCTGATGTAGATTCTTTGGTAGATGGTTACAAATGATTAATAAATTTTGAATAAATAAATAATACAAGCATTCAAACTTTATTGTAGTTAATAAAGTATGGAATGATATTTAAAAAATTAAATTAAATGAACAAACAATAGTTGGCCAAAGGTTTTGTAAGTCATTGTGACCACAACTTACAAAACTATGACTTTAGGCAACATCTCATGAAATTTCTCTCCTCTCAGCAATAGGGGAGGCTCCCTTCTTAGTGTAGGTGGCTCCAATAGAAACTTAATTGAAATTACAAACCAGCACTTGTATTCGAAGAAGATGCAAGAGTTATGCCAATAGAAAACGATATATAAGTCAATATTTTATAGTTTATTTTGTACATTGATTTAATTGTTAATATGATTTTGATATAAAGTTCAAGGTTGGTTTGTTTTTAAGCTATAATTTCTCTCTATGAATTTTGGTTTTTAATTCTAGTGGTATGTTTTGTTTGATTAACAACTTGACAATTGTACATTTATATAACATATTGCCATACATAATGTCTCATAATGTAAGTTTAGAAATCTTAAATTTAAGTTTTACAATGACTTCTATAAATGAAGAAGACACAACATTTGACTTTTCTAGGAGAAGTTTATAAATTTTTTTTAACAAATGACACTCAATGAAAATATTAAGATGTATATTATATTTGCTGATTTTCAATTGTTTCTTAAAAAACATCATTGTTAATAGGCTATTATAAACAATACAATCACTTTTAAAACTAATTGACTACTGTGAAGAAGTTAGGGAAAACAAAGAAATGAAAGACCAAATTTGAAATTGTAATCAAACTATTTAAATAAGTTGAAAGAGACGGTTACATGTTAACTCTTGGATTGCTTTTAAATTGCATGTAGGCCACATTTCATATACCAACATGTTACACATTTCCTCAAAAACTATTGTACCTTTTGTTTTTGAAGGGATTGAAAGGGTAATTTCGATGGTTATGCACCACGAGGACAACCATAACTCTAATAACAAACAAAATTCAATTCAAACCAATTAAAAGAGATTCCTCTTATGAGAAAGAAATCAGGCCAAATGAGGGTCTATGGTTTGACACTTAACACACTCTATTCATTTGTAGTATAATTTTGCTTTGTTTTTGGTATAGAACAAAATACTACAGAGGTTTCTATAACTTGCCAATTTACCAAATATCCTTCCTCTGTAAGAAATGCAAACAAAGTCTTAGGACCATTTTACACTTTTAGTTACATGACGGCTTCAACAAAAGACAAAATTTTAGAATTAGGGTACCCAAAACAGTTATACGCAAGACATCTAGAATGCACTCTCCATCTCATGGAAGAGAAAAGACAAAGACAACGACAAGGACATAAGTGCAAAAATATATTCACTTTCCAAAACATAAAAAGATTACCCTAGAATATTCAGTGACAAATCCAATTGGGTTCCAAAATTCCACGCTACAATGTAACCAACCTATTGACAATCAATGTCCTAAAGCTCTATTTGGCATTCATGAACTTCTGCTAGAATTTACGTGGTTGTTTTTTTGATATTGTATTGAACATATCAAGATTTAATATCAGTAGTGAAGTCATCTTAGATGAAAGGTTGACCTATTTTACATGGCTGTTTTTCTGCTATTGTTTTTCTAGATGAAAAGGTTGACATACTTAAAATTACGACTTGCACATAAGTCATCTTCACCAAGGTTACTTCCTGTCTATGTAGTGAAGTGCTTTTGAGTTTTGTGTGTTCAAGACTCAGGTAAAAATTCCCCAACATTTTGACTCTTTTTTGAACCCATCTTCAAAAGCGAATTACTTTGGGAAGTTAGTCATTATTCTTAAATTTTTGTCACGTTGATGCATTTTGAAGTCACCGTAAAAATAAAATAGTAAAGTCACCATAAAAATAGAATAGTAGCTATAGATTTGGACTTAATACATGCATAATGTGCAAAGCTCATTGTGGGTGCTTGTCTAGAGCATCCTCTTTATTTTAATCCAAAAGTAGAAGAAAACACACCAACTGCTGATCCATATCGTGCAATAAATGTAAACCCTCTAGATGAAAATAATGTTTCCTTATCGACTATAGCTTCTAATTAGGCTATTCACACCATGGGACCTCCTTTTCTAGAAGAATTCCCAACAAGAGGGTTTTTGCAAGATTCAGTTGAGCAACACAACCTATTACTGGAAGTATATCTTGAAACAAGTGTTTATGTTATGAGACCTATTACTGGGAATATATTGAATTAGAGGCTGATTGAAAATTTCTTCCTCTGAATAGTTGTTTGTAACTGCTTTGTTTTTATGGGCTAAAGAAAACAGGGATAGTTTACTAGTTATTTTTAGATCTTATAGAGTTAAATTACGAGTCTTCATTTGAATGTGTTCTTTAGCTAAATATAGTAACGGGTTTGTTCAAATTGAAGGGAGAGTTAGATTTTTAAAAGTTGTTATAATACAAATTAGATCTTTTATGGTTTCCATTATTTTGAGGATATCTATTCTATGCTTTATGTTTTTTCTGTCTTATTCTTTTCAACGTGCTGTGTATATTTTGTATCTTCAATGATTTAATAGGCTGCAGATTAGAAATATAGGAGTGTTTGCATCAAATGGATGCTCTGAGCCTTAGCTCTTAACTGCTAGCCAAAGGGAAACGATTATTGATAGAATAGTTAGACTGAAACCCAAAATGTTAACTATAAAACTTTGTAAAAGCTATATCTATAAAATTTGCAAGGAGTATACTCAACATAAAAAATACACCAATGCTCTCTCTTTTCTTCCCACTGTGTGCATTGTTAATAATAATGAGGGGTGACCACAAAATTAGATTTTCTTTGTTTGCTATTGCTTCATGTGATGTGAGAAAGTTGTAAACATTCCAATGTGATTATTAATTTTTTGAAGGACAATAAAGATACAAGACTCATGTTCACTAATGATTTCCTTGAGATCAATTGTTTTATTTAATGCAACTAAAACTATATTGTGCATGTTTCCCATGATGCTATAGTTTAGGTATTAGATCATAGTATTTAAAGAAGAAAAAAACCTATTTAAAGAAGTGCCAAAGCTATCGCCCCAATCCTAAGGAATTGAGGCCTGATGGACAAGCATTTAGAAAGAACGTGAGGACAAAGACTGATTAGCTGCAAAGACATAGACCAATAGCTCACCCTGAGTGATGATGGTGGGACTTGTGCATTTGCCACGGGGATGATCAATGCTCGAAAGCACATTAAGAAACCCCAGTGTTGATGATGGACTCGTCTTCTCGATCACCACATAAGGCCTATAGATCAAAGCATTTGCCACCATGTAAAACATTAGGAGCGTCACTATGCAAATCAGGTTCACTAGGATCCCCAAATCGATGAACAACACTATCACCATAGTACAAATTCCTGTAATAACAAAGTAACACCGTTTGATTCCCATCACCATCTAGTTCGTCAATTGTTGCTTCATTTTGCAGAAAATTGATGTTGGAAATGTGCAAAGGGTAGTGTAAGGTGTGTTTGTGGAGAAACAGGGGAGGAGGAGAAAGGTATAACTAGAAACTGTTGATAATGATCATAGAGAAGTTATTTCAAACACAAGTTAATAAGGCACAACTACAACTACAATCTTAAACTGAAAGGATCCCCACTACCATTGCTCTTCTTCTTGCAAGACTTGGAGCACCGCCTCCAAATGTAGCGATGATCTTCTTTCTGCGCTAAAAGCCTATTCTGTGACTTCAAAACTTTCACCTTCCCCTTAGCAATTTGGAAGGCACCAGATAATTTTGGAGACAAATTGGAAGCTGAAATCTTTCCCAGCATTTTCAGAGGCCAAATTATAGTGAAATTATAGGAAAATTGAACACAACTATTAATGATCATCTCCTATGTATAAGTAATTGTTTACTCCTCTCTTTCAAAAACGAATGTGGAAACTCACCTGACAATCCGAAGGATTAATACCCATGGCAAGAGTTCTAACGAGCACCTCTAATGAGTGATATTAGGCATTCATTGTTTAATAATCTACATAAGGTTTTCATAGTTTATAAGCCTGAACACAAGTTTCAAGGGAAAGTTGTGAATTTGTTTACATGGGTGTTTGGGTGATCCATCACAGGAAAGACAGAGCAAGAAACACAAGTTTAAAGATTTGAGAATAAGTGTTGGAAAAAATTGGAAGTATTGAGGGGAAAAAACATGTGGAGAGCATACCTGATGGAAACCAAGCTTTGTAGTAAGAGGAACACCAATCCCTGAAATGCAAGCATGGAGGCAATCATCACTGCCAAACAAATGAGGCTAGCACTGTAGACATTCATCCATGATTTGGGTCAACTCCTCTCTAATGAATAGCTGATTGCAATCCTTTCCTTCACCACCTCCTCCAGCCACATATACCCTCGCATCTTGTTTGCCCTCCACCAAAGCTTCACGAATTCCTACCGCTTCTGCCACAATTTCGCCGAGCTTGCTATGTCAAACACGATGTCCTTTATTGAAAGGGGCAACTCCTGTGTGATATTGCACAGGGGCAACTCTAGGGTGGAATTGTTATCATGGAGCAAAAAGGGCACAAATTCTTTGTCTTGCTAGCAAGAAAGGGCATGCCAACATGGATTAAAAAAGGGGGAAAAGATGAGCGACAACCATGCGAGAGAGGTGAGCGCCACTCCTATCATGACCAAGACCACTTTTCCCTCTTGGCCTCGTCGCCATCTCCCGCTCTGAGATCTCCCAAACAAACGCCTCTTTTTGTTCCCACCATCTCTTCTTCCCACCCTTCATGTTTTGCGTACCTATTTATGTCTAAAGGTGAACTCCATGCTTTGTTCATTACATAAGTTCTCGTTTCCCTTCCCTCTCCTGCCCTCCGCAGACACAAAGATTTGACCTGGTCTCCTCTTCAATTCAACAAGACTCTCATCTATTTGCAAAATCTGGAATACCCACATTGTGTCTATCCTCCAAAACCTCTGGCCCTTCAAATCTAGGCACCACCACTGCTCTGTAGGTGGACATTAATCTTGTTTCCACATTGTTTACTCTTGACATAAATAAAGAACTGTAATCTACAAACCCAACTGGGTTACATATTCTTTTTCTTCCTATCACGGTTTTATGTAGTCACATTCCAAAGTGATTTTGACCAATCCAGAAGCCATCTCCTTCACAAGGGAGTTGGTAGGCATTGTAAGTTCGAATTATAGTGGTAGACTGGAAATCAAATCATCTAATCCTTTTATACCCCGCAGACGTCCCTCTCCTCTACAATCAATAGATCATGTTAAGAATGCTGACCAAGTTCAAATTGTTTATAAAGTTACATCACAAAAACAAATTAAAAGAGGGGTAAAAGCCTCCCTTGCCTTTAGCCCGCCTTTGCAACCCAATCCATGATGTTGACGACGATGATTTTGGAATCCTTAAGCAGTTGTAGACTATTGATTAAGCTCTTTCTCTTCGTAGCCACCACATCTTTCAAAATCTGGGTCTCTAGCTGCCTGCCCACCAAGTTTCTGCAAACGAACTGGACATGCAAAGGAATCCCATCTACCATTCTCAAAATCACCACTTTCCAAAACACCATTACACTCATCTTCATTTCGTATGCCTCTTCCACACACTCGGTGGGTAGTTCCATGGTGTCCTCCACATCAACTTCCCCAAAATCGTCTATCGTCACTGTCTTGTTTGCCACACTGTAACCAAAGCATGATTTCCAGTCTACCAGTCACAAAGGAGTTGGTAGGCATTGTAAGTTCTAGAAGAAGAATAGGCCATCTTGACGTACTCACCCACTTTGTTCAGCAACAAACTTTAATCTTTAGCTAGTTTAGCCAACAAATAATAAATCGTATAACCTAGAAACTCAAACACGAATGATCTGGATATATGAAGACGATTTAACTAAAAAGAAAGATAATACAATAGCACTGCTATAGTTCCAGGAAATGACTTACATAGTGAAAATAAATGGACGGACTCAATGGTTATTGCATTGTCGAAAATGGAAGGTTGTCGTCGACCTGCACACAGAGTTGATGTTTTAGATGGAAACCTTTGCATCATTTAAAATAAAAATTCATTCATGATTTGATTTGATTCGAGATTGGATTTGGTTTGATATGAAAATATTTCAACGAAGATATTTGCCTGCAAAGCACCTGCAAAAAAAATCAACTAGCTTTTTCAAAGCGTTGGATAGGTTTGAAGTGAAATCCCCACTTATAATAGCCTATTGGCTACAAAGGGTAGTTCTCTTCAATCAATTTCTCTTTTTTCAAGAATGATTTTACAACTCATAGACAACTTTAAAATAAAAAAGTATCAATTGCTACGATAATATCGATGGCTCTTGAGTTGACATAATAACAACACGAAAGACACCAATCTATTTTATATAGGTGGAACAGTTGCAAAAACCCAAAGTCTCCTGTACTTATCCCGAATGAAAATTTAATACCCAGAACAAATGATAAGGTACAATGTCTCTTACTAAATATTCTCTAATTATACTTATTACTAAAGCACAAAGTCTTTCAACTCTAAGTATTTGCAGCCACTATCAACTATAACAATTTGCCCTCCTGCATCACAAAGTCTTCAAAAACTCAAATTGATCTATAACTCTGAATGCAATATGTAGCTCAAAGTTTGCAACATTGAATTCAAATCCCTCTTGAACCAAGCATAAAATTCACAATCAATATTTAGAAAATGTCGTCACATAACACCTTGAATCAACACAAAGTTTGAAAGCAAGTTGCCTCGTTTATTGAAAGCAATTTAATCTACATCCAAGCACAAAGTCTTAGAGCACATATACAAATTGGTAGAGTTTTCTTGCATTGCCAAAAGATGAAAATTACAATGAACACCCTCCTTTATTTATAGGTGAGGGGTTGAGAGAGAAAGGTGGGAGATACCCAACAAACTTTGACATATTCCCTAGCTAACTTTGACTTGTTCAAACTGCAAGTCCTAATGTACTTGACCTGTAATTTGATTACATGCAACAACTTTGCAGGTGAAGAGGTTACTTGCAATTACTACTTGTTTCCCAATTACATGTAATTTGTCAATAACAAAATTATAAAATGAGTGATGAAAATAAACTAAGTGTTTGACAAGACATGAATCCTACATCATCCTTTGTTGGTCTTCACATTGCTACAAGATGCTTCATGATTAATGATTTGTTCAGGTTTGGTGGAAACGTCTCAAATTGGAATAAGAACCTACATCCTTAACTGTTTTGCATCATCATGGTGGTTACTTGAAAAGCACATTTGTTTCTTCCCATCTTTGCCTTGAAAGCATTCTATGCCCGTAAACATTACATCTCTCATCCCTTTCCTTGTGTGGTCCCATCATGTGATTGTTCTTGTCTCGTATCACTCTTTAGTCTTGGAATCTATCTACAAAATAAGACCAATGCCATCATCTGTTGATTGGGTAGATCGTACTAGCAAACATGAGAAGACGTGGATCTTTCTTCTTTGCAAATTTGGAGCTATGCATGTTGGATATGACTGGAAGGCCTTTGAGAAAAAAAATATGATTGAACTTTGAAGAAAAAGCCTCAAATCCCCGTTGGTTCAAATTTAGAGAATGACCTTCAAATCTTGGTTAAATAAGCAACCAAACTTGACTAAATCCTCCTTCAACCAATGTGACATGTGATTCACCCAATCCACAAGACTGGATCAGTCTCGGACCCCGACAACTACAAAACCATCATGATTGGGCATACCTTTTCCAAACTCTATGCCACTACATTGAACACTATCCTCTCTTCACAACTTGGCAGGTTGGACTGTAGGGCTAGAGGTCAAGCCGATTTCCGTGTAGATTACCAGACCATGGACCACATTTTGACACTACGGGTGATCATTGAGGAGGCTCGCTATCGCTTTGCGAAAGTCTATTGCTACTTCATTGAATTTCGTAAGGCGTTTGATTCCGTCCCCCCGGGTGGCCCTTTTTCAGAGACTTAGAGACATTGGGATATCTGAGATTCTTTTGACTTCCATTATGAGACTTTACGAGCATGTTGAGGGCAGATTCAGGACCCCGTAGGGCTTCTTGGATCCTATTCAGAGCACTATTGGGGTGAAACAGGGATGTCCTCTTTCCCCCACCTTATTTGGCATCTACATTGTCGAGCTCGAGGGTTTCATCATAGACTTGTCTCTCCCAAGTGAGGGCTGCTATTTACACCAGGTCTTAGTTTCCATTCTTTTTGTTGATGGCATGATTCTCTTAGCCTCCTCACCTGAGGGTCTCCAAAATTCTTGATATCTTGGCCTCCTTTTGTAATTTGAGACAGCTTGTGGTTAATCTGGGGAAGACACGAGTCATGGTCTTCAACTGCTTAAAGACCTCACATTTACACTTCTACTTCCAGGGACATGAGATCGAGATTGCCTCCGCATACACTTACCTCAGAGTTAAGTTGTCCGGTCCTCGCTTCAGTTTGAGACCTGCTATTCAACCCAAAATCAACAAAGGGATGGGTTCGCCCTGATTGAGAGACAATGCTTCATACACAACTTTTAGGACACCTCGTCCAAGTTATCCCTCCTAAATTCTCTGGTTAGACCTACTGTACTCTATGGCTCTGTGTTTGGGGACCATCTCTTCTTGATTCCGACTGGGCCTTTATTGAGCGTATACAGACTCTCCTCCTTCAACGTATCATCAAATGTCATCGTACCACCTCCCACAACATCATCCTGGCTGAGTTTGGGGCTCATCCCTTTAGGTTGGGAGCCATCTTCGACCTAGTTTGGTTTCTTCACCGCCTACGTTGCTTCACAGACTCTTCGGATGGCCGGAGTAGATACTCTTACCTCACCTATTGCTCTTCTGTTGAGTTGGCTAGATCTGACACCTCCTCTAGAGCTCGTTGTTGGTATGCTAAGGCCACTTCCCTTTTGGGTTCCATCGGGATTGATATTGATCACCTACCCCCCTTTCAGTTTTCTTGGGACGCTCCAGCTCATCTTCTCCCCTCCAGACAGGAGTTGAATGAGCATGTCAAACTTGACATCTACAGGCAGTACATTTTATGCTGAGCACTTCTTACACATCCAGGATGGGATCATCGTTTGACCCAAATATTTATCACAGTGTTGGTGCCATGCTCTTCAGATCGTGCTGGGATCTTTCAGAGTCGGCTCTCACCGCCTGCGTGCACAGACTGATCATCACATTGACATAGAGGATCGCATTTGCAGTTTATGCACATTGTCTGAGATTGAGAATGAGGCGCATTTCATTTTCTGCTGCCCTATATGCTATTAGATCAAAGGAAGATTCTATTGCTTATTCAGAGATTACAGCTCCTTGACTTCCTTCTTTTGTTACTTTGACCATAAATGTCTGGCACTCTATTTACAGAAGACGGTAGGGCTCCGTGACCATACCCTCCAGCTTCTATTTCCCCAGAAGCAGGTCGCCGAGCATCTCATTACGAATTTCTTCTCGCCCTTGCCCCCAGTTCGGGGTGTGAAGCGTCCCTCATGTGCCTCCACCATCGGTCACTCCAGATCCATGAGACCTTGCAGTGCTTCTACTCATCAGCGACAAACCACCAGCAAATCACGGCGACGACACCATACCCATATTCTTCCGGGTCTCTATCCTTCTGTGTTGGATTTCTTTCTGCAAGGGAAGGACCCCTAGTCCTTGCCCTGGTGGTTCTTTGTTCTCTGCTTCTTGTTTGGTTCCTTGTTCTTTTAGCATGTTCCCCTAACCACTGTTTGTTGGTCCATTGATTTCTTTCTATTTTGGCTATATGTTTCTTGTCCCATAGACCCTTGTTGGTCTTCCGTTGGACATTAATAACTTTATCTTATCTTATCTTATCTTATCTCATCTATCTTATCTTAGTCCATAAGTATGCATTGACAAATGACCATGAATGAGAAATAATTTACTTGATAATAGCAACTGTAAAGACTCCTTCAAACATCAAAATGTGGTTTCAGTTTGTATTTGCAAGATAACTTGCAGTGGAGGCAGAAAATGACTCTCTAAGAGGAAAACTCAGTTTGTAATGAATAAAACAAGCTTCCATATCATTTTCTTTTGCCTTAATACGGGCTTTTGAAACCACACTGCTACTTGGAAATGTTATTTTCCTTTTTAAAACAGTTGCATTTGCCCTATACGGGTTTTAGGAATGACGTTACAATAGCAACAAGTATTTGCATCTTCAAAAACCCCTCTAAATACCCAAGATAGGTTTTAACATTAATGTTACAAGTTGAGAATGCTTGTAAATAACACTTCCTTTGGAAAAAATTTACATTTGCCCTAGACGAGCTTTAGACATGCCGTTGCAAGCATAGGTCAGTTTCTTCAGTGTTAATACACACAGTAATGCTTTAAAACAATTATGACTGGATTTTAAATTCAAAATGCAAGTGTTGGGTAGAAATGACGAACTTTTAAATTCAAAACGCAAGCTGGGCAGCAATGACAGGCTTTTTAATTCAAAGCGCAAGCTGTAAATGCACTTATTTTTTGAAAAGTAACTTGCTAAAGGCTTAGGACGGGCTTTTCAAGTCACAATACAACTCCAAACATTGCCTCATGAACATGAAATGCATTATCAATACCTTTGACGGGCTTTTAGAACCACTTTACAAGTGCTAGAGATTTTATTTTAATAACATAACATGTAGACAAACCTTTCCTATGATTTTGCAAGTTGTTTTGAGTTTTTAAAACAAAACAATAACGGAGACGAGCTTTTCCCATGCTTTTGCAAGCATCAGAAGTTATCAATATGCATGAGAAGAGAAAACACACTTTTTAAATGACATTGCAAGTCTTTTTAACCTTTAAAATAATAAACATATGCTGTGGACATGCTTTTGGATTCAAAATGAAGCATACTTATGTTTATAAAGTCACAATGAGTTGCAAATGGGTTTAAATACCCACTTACATCATTCAAACTTTTAAAATGAAGACTTGTAATGCCTTGGTAAAATAACATCTTTATGCAAAAAGGTGGGTTTTAATTTGTATTTTACATGCATTTTGAATTAAGGAGTAGACATGTAGTTAGGCTTAAAAAGCCCACTTACATCATTAAAAATTCCACCAAGTTTACATATTTCCTTTCAAAAATGTAATGGTGTGTTAGAATGATTTTAGAATAACTGAGAGAGGGGGTGGGGGAGGGGGGTGAATCAATTATCCTCAGGTCTAGATGTACCAATTCAACTTTCTAGCTCTTCAACAATCTCAGATCTAATCAACTTTCAACTTGGTCTCTATAGTATATACCAATAACATAAAACTTGTAGTCCACTGTCCTAAAGTAATTATCTTGCAAAATATAAAACTTTCAACATCATTCACATCAAATAACATTCACACAAGTATAACACTAGGATTTATAGTGGAAACCCATTTTGGGAAAAACCACTTGTAACATGCTACTGATTTTCACTCTTTTGAAGTGAGCTCTGTGAGAAGCCAACCCGGTTAAAGGTTTACAATTTACACATTGTTAAGTGTGACCCCGTTAAAGGATTTAATCACCTTGTTAAGAGTGGCTTGGTTAGAGGGCTTAAGAACATTCCATCAGAATGTCACCTTGATTAAAGGATTTATACAATGATTGTTAGGTCAATCTTGATTAAAGGATTTAGACTGATACAATGGTTATAAAATAATAGTAGGTTCTGATATGAAAATATACAACTCACTTTGCAAATACATATCCACTTCACTCATATGCTGATTTATTGACTGACCTTCATTTCCATCTCCATCTCTAATTTGCTCAGAATTCTCTTCAAGCAATTACCACAACTCTGTTCAGCTCTTCACAGCTTCACCTTCAACCTTCTGCTTAGACTCATCAGTCAATAACATCAACCACTTCTCTATACTGTAATCTCACAATTAGGTTATCCTTATTATACCTCCTTGATCAGGTAGATTAATCTTTTGCCTCTTAATCTCTTCTGTAGATCTTAGGTTTAGGTAGATTCATCGAATCCTTCCATCATTATGTTCTTTTTTCTTCTTCTAGATACATCTTCAAACTTGTCTTTGAAATCATAAGAAAATGATTTACCATGCATTAAATGCTTCATACCATTCATTAATAATGTCAACACATTTTACATATCCCAAGAATTCAACTACATCGACTAGGATTCTCAATTCTTTCTCAAAATGTAAATCACTAACACTCGGTCAATACCGTGTTCATCTCCTCGGTCATTACTGTGTATCTTGGTCATTGCTAACACTTTTCTTCTTGACAATTATCTGTCACTCGACAATTACCTTTGTTCGGTCAACACTAGATTTAATCGGCATATACTGGCGCTCGGTCGACACTAACATCACTCGGCTTAAACTAGATTTCTTCACTTTTTCTCGGTTAAGCCTATGTTTCCAGTCTTTCTTCTTCACTAGGTAAACAACACATTACCTTGCCAATGTGCCAACTAATCAAGTACCCATTGAAGTATCACATAACTCAACCTTTCCTTAGGTTCTCTTGTTATCTCCTTTTTTCAAATCTTCTTCATCAATCAAAAGATATGGTACTCTCCTAGATAGCAACTATCTTACCAGTTAAGGTTTGACATCAATGACAATATAACAATTATTTCAATTATAGTTTCCAACAATCTCCCTCTTTGGCATTGATGGAAACACCACATGAACATCATATGATTCACCATACAATCCAAAATATCTATGCAATAGATCTTCATTAATATCCTTAGCTTCATTCTGATTCACATCCAACACATCCAAATACTAGCTCCCTTTTGGATAAATTTAGCTTTGTCTGTTCACCAAATCTCTTTCTTATTGCCATGCCTTATCTTTCTCTCTGAATCTCTCCCTCTTAATGCTGTATTTCCGGCTCATTGAATCTCTCCCTCTTTGACAACAATGCCAAAGAAACTTGTATCTATCACTCACATATTTACCTTGTAGATGTCTTCATGTTAGTTCTGTATGCTGTATACTCCCTCTGCCATCTTGCTTATGACTGATTATCATCTTTGCTTTACTTCTCACAACTCTAGGCAACTCCTAAAGGGTGACCTCTTTTGCATCAATTTGTCAGATAATCTGATTAACACATTTGATGCAGTGCTTCTATATGCTTCTAGGTAGCCTCAGTTAGGGGAATCACCCCTAATTTACCTCTAAGGTATTCATGAACATCTTTAGGTAATGCTTTTGTGAATATATTTGCTAATTGTTCCTTTGTATTCACATATTCCAATCTCACTTCTTTGTCTTGAACGAACTCTCTCAAGTAATGATACTTGATATCAATGTGCTTAGTCTTAGTGTGCATAACAAGATTCTTTGATATGTTAATAGCACTTGTGTTATCACGAAAAATAACAATCGGCTCAGTGATTTCATCCTTCATACCTTTTAACAATTGCTTGATCCACATTAAATTTGAACAATTCACTGCAACTGTTACATACTCAGCTTTTGTTGTAGATTGAGAAATGCAGTTTTGTTTCTTGCTTGTCCAAGAGACTAATCTCTTTCCTAGAAAGAATGTGCCACCACTTGTACTCTTTCTGCCATCAACATTTCCAGCTCACTTTGCATCAGTTTAAACTTTATGTTCAAACTTATCATTCTTCTCGTAATATAATCCATAATCCTCTGTTCCTTTTAGATATCTCAATATCCTTTTCACTGCCATCATGTGACTCTCTTTAGGATTTGCAAATTTTTTTGCAACAATCCCAACTACTAGGGCAATATCCGGTCTGCATGGACAACATATTGTAGCTTTCCAATCATGGATCTATACAGGGTTTGATTCACTTCAACCGTATCATGAGTTTTAGACAACTTTTTTCCAGTAGCCATATGTGTACTTACTGGTTTGGAATCTTCCATACCAAAAGTTTCCAATATCTCCTTAACATATTAGATCGAGTAATATAGATACCTTCCTTCATCTGATAGACTTGTAAACCAACAAAGAATTTGTTCTCATAAAAAATAGACATTTCAAATTCAGTTTGCATCTCATTTGAAAAGTTTTGACATAGGACATCTTGTCCTCCAAATATGATATCATCAACAAATATTTTAGCTAACAAAATCCCTTTACCTTTTTTAGTCTTCATATACAGATTGTTGTCATTTGTCCCTACAAATCCAATCTTTATCAGATAATTATGCAATCTCTCATATTATGCCCTGGGGGCTTGTTTCAATCCATACAATGCCTTGTGTAGCTTGCGAACCATATTCTTCTTTCTTGGGTCAACAAATCCTTCTGACTGTTTAATGTATACTTCTTCCAATATCCCATTTATAAATGGAGATTTAACATCCATTTGATACACTTTGAATCCTTTATAAGCAACATATGCAAGTAGAGTCCTCACTCTTTCCAATCTTTCAACTGGGGCAAATGTCTCCCCATAGTCAATGCCTTCCTCTTGTGCATACCCCTTGCATACCAATCTAACTTTGTTTCTAGGGACTTCTCCATGTTCATTGTGCTTATTTCTAAATACCCATTTTGTTCCAATAACATTCTTGTCTTCTGGTCTTGACACTAGAGTCCAGGTTTTGTTCTTTTCTATCTGCTCTATTACTTCATTTATGGTTTGTATCCAATTTTCATTCTCTAAAGCATTTTTCACTGTTTTAGGCTCAAACTCACATAGTAAGCATGTATGATCTTTCAACTTACTTCTTGTCACGACTCCATATTCCTTATCTCCAATGATTTGTTCACACTTATGATGTCTTCTCACATACTGTGCCAATGTAGGTTTAGATTTCCTTTCTTCTTGGTCTTTATCTTCAGGTTCATCTTGTAAATTCTCTGCCTCTTCTTCTGATTGCTCGACAACATCCTCCTGATGCTCGACAATATCTTATTGTGGCTCGACAAACTCATGCAGTTCCTCAGCATCTGGTTTAGGTGCACTACTAGCCTCTCCTTCCATGTATACAAAAGATCTGTAATCTTCAGGCTCTTTCTTGCACTCAACTTCATTCTTTTCTGCATATTCATCAACTCTAACATTTGCACTTTCCAGAATTTTGTTAGTGTTAGAATTCAAACACTTGTAAGCTTTGCTCTTAGTGAAATATCCTAGGAATATGCCTTCATCACTTTTAGCATCAAGTTTTCCATTTCTATTGTCTTTTGGTATAACATTTACTCCCAAAGACTTTAAAATATTTCACATTATGTGCATATCCATACCACAACTCAAAAGGTGTAGCATTTGTACCTTTCTTGATTTGTACTCGGTTCAAGGTATAAACAATTGTACTTACAATTTCTCTCTAGTATTTTTGTGCAACATTCTTTTCAATCATTAGTGTTCTAGCACTATCCATAATCGATCTGTTTCTTCTTTCTACTATATCATTATGTGGCGGTGTCCTAGGTGCAGACACCTGTCTCTTTATTCCTCTATCATTGCAGAACATATTGAACTCATTTGATATAAACTCTCCTCCTCTGTCAGATCTCAAATATTTCAAGCTTTTACCAGTTTCTTTTTCAACTTTTGCCAAATACCACTTAAACAACTGAAATGCATCAGATTTCTCTTTTAAAAACATTACAATCATCATTCTAGAATAGTCATCAACAAACATAATGAAATACTTATCACCATAATAACTTTGTACACCCATAGGTCCACAAATGTCAGTATGAATCAGTTCCAAAATATTGTCTAAAGTATATGTCTTACTCTTAAAACTAGACTTTGTCATTTTTCCCAATTGACACTATTTACACATCACATTATCAGGTTTCTTCAATCTTGGTAAACCTCTAACTTTCTTCAACTTACTGATATTTACCAAATTTTCAAAGTTCACATGACACAACCTCTTATGCCATAATCATACATCATCAAATTGTGCAAACAAATATGTTTCTTCAGATAGGTCTAGATAGAACAAGTTACCTCTTGTCTGTTCTCTACTTCCAATTAGTTCACCAATGACATCAAATATTTTAGCCTTTCTGTGATGAAATTCAATGCGATAACTAGTACTGTTCAATTGTGCCACACTTAGCAAATTATAGTTAAGACTTTCAACCCAATAAGCATTATCACATCCGATCTTATCAGTCAATCTTATTGATCTTTTTCCTTTCACAGGACATGGTGCATCATTACCAAACTTAACACTTCTACCTTTGTAACGATTAAGGATTTCAAACTTACTTTTATCACCAGTCATGTGATGTTAACAACCACTATCAATAATCCATTTATCACCTTTACTTACATAAGAAATAAGTGCAGTTTTCTCATCTTCATCAGAATCATCTTTATAGCAACATAAACAACTTCTATATCACATTCATTAGATTCACTAATGTTAAGGTTTTAGAATCATTGCAAATGTAATAGCACTATCTCATTGTATGTGTTTTCCAAATGCAACAATCTCTTGCATTTATATTGAGAATGGGCCAAGAAGAGACATGTCCCTTCATGGGACATGTCTATTCATTATTATGTAATTAATATAATGACAATTATGATTATGATTATGATTATGATTATGATTATATATATATATATATATATATATTGAGTATTATATATATCTTGAGTATTATATTAATTTCTCTAATATTTACATAATAATTTTAATATTTATTTTATCAATTTAACTATTTAGTTATTATGAGAATAATTATAATCTAGCTTTATATATACATATATATCAATGTATATAGTAATATCAATTATTATATATATTGATATATATGTATATATATAATAAATCATGTCTCATAATAATCATATAGTCAATATTATTTATCTGAGTGATGCTACAAACATCAACACTCCCTCTTAGCTAGGGAGGATAAATCAATCCATTGTCAACACTTATGACACTTGACAAGATCAATCATATGATGTAAGAAATAAAGACATCATCCTCATGATGTAATCAATGTAAACACAGTCTCAATATATGGATTGCCTTCATTGGCGATTCTATCCACATGCTCTCGTGTGGATTGCCTCCATCGGCGATTCTATCCACAATCTCTCAGGTGGATTGCTTCCATCGACGATTCTATTCAAAAGCTCTCGTGTGGATTGCCTCCATCGAAAATTCTATCCACAAGCTCTCAGGTGGATCGCCTCCATCAGCGATTCTACAGGTGGATCGCCTCCATCAGCGATTCTATCCACAAGCTCTCGTGTGGATTGCCTCCATCGAAGATTCTAGCCACAAGCTCTCAGGTGGATTGCCTCCATCGACGATTCTATCCACATGCTCTTGTGTGGATTGCCTCCATCGACAATTCTATCCACAAACTCACAAGCTCTAGAATGGATTGCCTCTATCTGCGATTCTATCGACAAATTCCCAGGTGGATTGCCTCAATTGACGATTCTATTTGCTAGCTCTTGCGTGGATTGCCTCTATTAGCGATTCTATCCACAAACTCACGAGCTTTAGTGTGGATTGCCTCTATCGACGATTCTATCCACAAGTTCCCGGGTGGATTTTCTCAATCAACAATTCTATCCACAAGCTTCTCAAACTTTAAATGTGGATTGCCTCAATCGACGATTCTACCCACAAGTTCTATCTATTATGATTTGTTTCAGCCATCACAAGATGTCTATCATAATAGAAGGTCAAGTTATTGTAAGATCGTCACCTTCCAATAAATTTTGCAAATACAAGTCATAATCATTTGAAAGTCGTCACTTCCTCATGATTTACACAGGGGGCAGGCTTATTAAAAACATTCATGATTCATTAGTATAATAATCAATTATATCAAGTTTACCTCAGAAGTGTTTCACCTTCATTAGTGAACTCCCTCTCAATCAAGATTGTCACACATTGAATGAACCATCTGCTCCCTCTGAAGCTCAAGTTTATCTACTTCTTGACCTCTTTTGAAATGTCAAACTCCCTTTGCATCTAGTCGCAATCATCAATTCGTTTGCAAGCATTGAGTTCTTTCCCCATTGAATGCAATTATCTTGTGCTTCTATCCTAAAGGTATGTCAGAGAGAGATTACAAATAGCTCACTAAACTATCTCGACCAAAAATACCAATGATAGAAGCATACAATATTTTAATAACCAACAATATAGCAAGAATTAAAAAAATAAAAAATTATGTGCATTAATAAAACATGAAATACTTATCTTTTATAAATTTCAAGTATTTTATTTTGTAAGGTGAGCCCATATAGAAAATATCATGCAAATTCACAAAATGATGTCGCCGTTCTTGAACATTACCATAATTCTTCACATGACCTATCATGAGTATCCAAAGGTTCTATACACTATGACCACCTTCAATACAATCAGATCTCCCTTCAAGCGATTAGGCTTTTAAAGAAGGAACCTTGCTCTTTTACAAATTTTTGCATAGACCCATACATAGTCGGTCATAACTTTTGCACCTAACATTTTCTCTCCAATCGCTCCAGTGAGATTATTCTAAATTTGTTTATCACAAACATATCCAAAATTTAGCAATATCCAATAGTGCATTTGCGAGATATGGTCCTTATACTGAGACTGTATTTTCTGAGATAGTCACACATTCACCATCAATAAACTACTCTCTTACATTTGTAATTTGGCTTTGATACCATGTTAAGGTTTTAGGATCATTGGAAATGTAATAGCACGATCTCATTGTATGTGTTTTCCAAATGCAACAATCTCTTGCATTTATATTGAGAATGGGCCAAGAAGAGACATGTCCTTTCATGGGACATGTCGATTCATTATTATGTAATTAATATAATGACAATTATGATTATATATATATATATATCTCTTGAGTATTATATTAATTTCTCTAATATTTACATAATAATAATAATATTTATTTTATCAATTTAACTATTTAGTTATTATGAGAATAATTATAATCTAGCTTTATATATACATATATATCAATGTATCTACTAATATCAATTATTATATATATTGATATATATGTATATATATAATAAATCATTTCTCATAATAATCATATAGTCGATATTATTTATCTGAGCGATGCTACAAACATCAACAACTAGTTTCACTGTCAGTTTCCTCTTCAATAATATAACAAGATTTCTTACCTTTGTCTTTGTAGTCTCTGTACCTTCGGTGATCTCTATCATTTCTCTTGTCTTTGTACTTGTTTTCCTTTCTCTCATCTTTGTCAATCCTGTTAGGGCATTTTACTGCACTATGGCCAGCTTTGTTACATGAAAAATAGATAATAGAAAGTTTACCTTTATATTTCCCTTTTCCTCTCTTTAGCTTTCTAGCCATAAGTACCTCAAGATCATCATCAGAAGTGTCACCGTCACTGTTGTTGTTGCTGTCACTATTCTCACATCTTTCTATTCTCGTCTTAGGCTTATGAAGAACCATTTGAGACTTGAATGCAAAAAATTGAATGATGCTTGGATGCATGTTTTAGCATATGTAAATTTATTGTTTGCCATTGTGGGTCACTTCCACAATTGTGGGATTTATCGTGCAAAAGTGGATTTGATTTGTCTAAATGTTTATGTGTTTGTTTAGTCTGTCTTGAATAGTTGAGTCTACTCTTGCATAAAATTGGTTCAGAGTGCTTAGGAGTTTCCACACAATAGTTCCTTGTGCCAAACCTTGTAAGGATACCAAGTGAATGGCTTTGTAAATGATTGAAGACAACACACAAACATGTAGTAGATTTGATCTCTGTAAATATCTGAGCATTTGCCTTTAGTCTTTTGGATATGTGAATCTGCATGTAGCTTTGTAAATGGTTGAAGACAACACACAAATATAGAGTGGTCATGGTCTTTGTAAATCTTTGAGCGTTTGGCTTTAGTCTCTTGAATATATGAATCTTCTCTAGCATAAAAATTGGTTTGATTTGTGTGAGAACTATCATGTGATAGCAGTAGTTCTTGTTGGTGTTTGAATTAGTTCTCCCTATCCTCTTCTTGGTGCTTGACTGAATCCATTGTATTTTGCACTAATGAGATTTTTTAAACTCTAGTTTATAGAGTTAGGCTAAATGATTAAGTAATGTTGTATGCTTAAAATACATGCATATTAGACCAATCGACAAGAGCAAGAACAATTCTTTTAAACATTAACCTTTGCAAAGTTGAGGGTGATCCTTTGGAGAACTTTATCAATTTTTGAGAAAATGTTGTAGAACTTCTTATAGACAAAACTAATCCTTCTAACATGAATTTAATTCAATTTGTTCCTATCATCAATTCATTGTTAACTTTGTGATCTATAAGTGGAGATCTTAAGTGATTGTGCCAAAATATTGATTTTTAATATAATCCTAATATATACATGTGCGCACAAACATGTGTATGTATAAATAAACAAGTATGTTTTTATTTGTCTATATAGATAATATAAACATATATGTAAGGTTATATATACATACATGCATAAACATATATCCTATGGACACATATAGTATCCACAAGTTATAGTACACACATACATATACTATATGTGTTTATATGTGCCTTTTTACATACTATACACAGGAGAGTATGCATACGTATTTATAGGTGTATTATTGTATACACACATATATACTTTATATACATAATATATGAGTGCACACACATAAATGCATATATACATATATCATACATAATGTGTATATCCACATATCCATTAATACATACACATGTGCATACCTTTATGTATAATATAAAAATGTATATGTATATTTGCGGATGTATAGTATATATGTGTATTTATACACATGTAAACAACTACATGTGTGTGTATTTATACATATGCATTTGTGTCTATGTGTATTTATATATATGTGTGCGCATGTGCATATATGTACATATGCTTGTGGATATTTTTCTTTTATTCAACTAACTGATATTTACACTATTTCTAGCATTGTATTAGAAAAGTGATGGCAATTGTTTACTTAATGGAACATGCACAATCTCTCTCTCTACAAGTCCCTTTCTTGCATTTGTATACATTTTGCATTTAATTTGGTTACATTCACACACCTTGTTAGATTAAAAAACTGTATTTCTTATAATTTTTGTTTTTGCATTTGCATTTATTTTTTGGAAATTTTTTAATCTCTATCCAATGGATCAACCATAAAGATTTTCTCTCATGTTATGATATCACTTAGTGAGATACCAAGCTGGGACTACTACAATATGAAATTTCTTATGCAAATTTGAAATAAATTAACCTTAATGTGGAATTATCATGATTAGTTACATTTTTTTATGATGCTAAAAATTAGCCAACATGTTTAATACCACCACCTAATATGGAAGCAAAAAGACAAAACAATAACACAAAACCATCACATGGCATAGGATTTATGTTGATAAACTTTTGTGGGAAAAACCTCCACCAAGAGGAGAGGTCAATTATGTATTTTCTTTAAAACAATATTACAAATAATCACACTTCCATTCTCCTTTTTGCCTCTAATATGACAACACTTGTGTACATTTTAGACTCTAATATGACAACACTTGTGTAAAACAACCTTTGTGTGCTCCAACCTATTTCTTCTTAGGTTTTTGTGTTGGCAAGTGGTCAACACATGCACACACATGCACACATATGCACATGTATGCACATGCACATGTATGGAATGTTGTCATTTATGGAAACACTTATTAGTTTTATGGTCGCACATATTGGATATGATGAATATGTTTGAATGCAGTTGTTGAATGAAAAAATGCGTAAGTCCACAGACTGTTTCAGTAAGCTAGTCTGATAGAAAAGATTAGTGAGCTTCACTGAAGTTTTATTAAGACATGCGATCTTAATTTCATGCTTGTAGGATACCAATCACATGTGTGAGGTTACACGTGTTAGTATTGATGGATCAAAGAGACATGTTCAGTTGATTGGATGCAGAGACAATAAACAGAGCATAACATGTTAGCGATCATTGAGGCCGACTTTGTGAGCATTTGGAAAGTTATTTTTGGATGCTATCTTGGATTTGAAGCGGACTAAGGATGTTAATGAAGTGTGCAATTGCACTTGAATTAATATGATGTTTTGATGCCGACTAGCTTTGTAATTATACTCCTAACAAGGTGTAAATATATAGACACTTTTGTCAAAGTATGTGATGCAATAAGATGATGATGTATCGAATGTTAGATGCGAATTGTGAAGACATCTAAAGGGCATAACAAAGATCAAGAGGAAGGAGAACAAGAGAAGTTCTTCTAGGAATAATTTGTTAACTCTTTGTATTTAGGACAACAGATTTGTTGTAAGTTTTGTTGCACCTATTGTACACCTCTAACAAGGTTTGTTTGCCTTTAACAGGGTAGGGACCTTTAATAGGGTTGATTACTTAACATGGATCTTATTGTATACATCCCCTAACAGGGATCTGCCTATATTGTATTAATCAGCTCCTAACAGGGCTAGAACTCTAACATGGTTTCAAGATTCATAGTGCAGAATATTGTGGGTACCATCCTTACCGGGGTTTTCCCTTGTTCAGGGTTTCCTCGAAAACAAATATGGTGTAATGAGTTCTTCTATGTTTATCTTTGTTGTATGGTTGTTCGTTTTTTGTTACATCTTTATATTTTTCTTAAAGAAAGTAAAAAAGTTTAAGAATTCACATAAGTGTTGTAACACTGATTCACCCCCCCTCTCAGTGTTACCAAATCCTAACATCTTGTACTTGTAGTTTAACTCATGGTCTACGGTTCTGCCCATTTTCCACATCTAAGGAGATGAATTTATAGACTTGTAAGGAAGTCTTATGCACCAAATTTGGCACCCAAAGATGACTCTCATTCCAAACGTCTTATCCTTTGATTTGTCTCCTAAGAATGTGTAAGGAAATATGTTTTGGTTCCAAAGATTTCTCTCCAACCTATATGCTTGTTACCAAGAAATATGGGGAACACAGACTAAACGTTATGAGCCCCAAGTACTTTTTGAGTGTTGTAGTTTATATCTTGGACCCAGTCATACCAAGGGAATAGAGATAGATCCAAATAGAAGATTAATCTATTTAACAAAATATAAAGTCATCACATATCATATCATTTATAGATCTCAAAAGTATCTGTCTAAGTTGTAGGGTTTGTACCCACATGCCCTAAACCTGGTTCGGGTATGCACCCGATATGGGTGTGTTTGTGGGTACGTGTTGGGTGCACACCAAAAAAAAGCACTTAACATTCTTGAATTTATCTTACATTATTTAATTTTAATTTTGTTGGTTTTCTCTCCGGGTTGCAAGCTCTTCTGCTGTTGAACGGAATTGGAGTACATACTCCTTTATCCACTTAGTGAAGCGTAACTGGTTGGCTGCAAAAAGCGCTGAAGACTTGGTGTTTATTCATTCCAATTTGCATCTTGTGTCACGTAAGGATCCCCAATACAAATAGGTGGCAATGAAGCTTTGGGATGTAGTAACTGAGTTTGCTGATTTGGATGCAACCATTCAGGATCTTGCTAGAGCCACTATGGTTGATGTGGATGATGATGATGGTGATGACATACCATAGGTGCATCTAGTGCTAGTGGAACTACTTTGGGTTCAAATGATGATGGTGATCATAAACTTGTAGCCGCTGCAAATCCAATAGAGGATGATTTATTTAATAATCCATTTGATGACTGATGAACATTGAATCATATTTCATGAACTACATTTTGTAATTCAGGAATTGTAATGATTTTCATTGGAATTGTGAACATAGACATATATGATATCATTGATATGGCTTATTTGAATATTTTTCAACTATCAATTGACATTTAATATTTATCTTTGGCATTTGGCATTGATCAATGATCACATATCATACTATGAAATGATTTAGTTTTACAATTCTGTATATTTTTCTTATTTTTTGTATATATAATGTGCACACACACACACACACACACACACACACACACACACACACCCCTAAAAGTATTTTACACACCCATGTACTAGGTTCGCATACTCGCACTTGTCCCTGAACTCGAATTGATAACTTAGGTATTTGTATTATTCATATCATTTCAGTACATTATATACATCATAATTTCCTCTATAATCTTCTATATCTTTTTATACGTTTATATATCCTCTAGTCTTCTACATGTATCTTATATCCTTATACATACATCTCTCTTCTATCATTTACATATTTCAATATTTTTTTAAAGAGATGGGACATGACCCATATACATTATCCCTATTTTAGATGCTATCTTTTCAATTTTGTGCTCCACTAACTCCTCGAAGTATGATGTCGTAGGATCTCCTAGATTGTATTAGACAGTTCATCTTTCCTGCCAACATCATTGATCACTTCAAAACCTTGACTTGTCCTCAAGTCAATGTTGTGGTGCTGGAAGAATATCTTTATATATCTCCTTTAGGCTTTGCAAATTATTATACTATTGAGTTTTCGTCAATTGAAGTTTGCTAGATGTGTACTTGGATATGCAACAATGTTACAATAGCTTCTTTGCTTCTAGGACCGTGGTAGGTATTTGTATTTTTTGAATTAGGTGTTTAGCTTCTTGATGTAGTCCTGTGATGTGGGCCATTGTAGACTTGCTACCTCTCTAAGCCGATGAAATCCATGTTGGGTCTTATTACTTTGATCTTATAGTCGTTAAAACTATCCATGTAATGCTTCTATCTGCACCAGTGGTTGGCCATCCAAATCTTTTACGAGATCATAATTAGTTGATCCTTGAAGCATTTGAAGCTCCAATTTGATACAACCAAGGACAAGAGGGACCTCAAGGAAGTCAGTCCAATCCTTGCAGCATGAGTCACAAAACAAAAGTCATAAAAACAAGAGAGTTATATGCAAGATCAACCTCCGATTAACATAAAATCAAGTACAATGAATCGACAACATGCAGTCTTACATTCTAGGCATACATGCCTATTTTTGGAACCCTTAACAGGCTATCTTTTTATACTATCTATTGCTAGCTGCCACTGAAACTATTCCTCTTCTTAAAACTGCTATCCTAAGGATCAATTACAACAGCTTATAAAGCCGTCGCAAACATCAAGTTGGCTTGGGAAAGATTACATTCTCCAAGAACAAAACGTATTACGTTAAAGGTCAGGACCTCAATAATAAGAATCACTCACAACTAGATGTAACATAACGTGCAAACTAGCAAGAAGGTTGACAATAGGTAAAGAAACATCAAGATATGAGCCATGAAGCTTCACCGATCAGGGAAATCCTTCGCGAGATCAGAAAAAATAGACCGATTGTGAAAAGTGAAGAATCGTGAAGTCTCTCCAAGAATCCAAGATAACTCAAACACGAAGAAACCAATTGAGGTGCGAACCTAGGCGGAGGTAAAACATGATGCCACAAGCACTCCATGAGGTGCACAACCACAATTGATCCAAACTAAAGGAACACTGAAAGAAACTCAGTGACTGACAAATTGAAGAACATGAAAATAAAATATTTCTTGGCTGATGCAAGATTGCCAAGAACCCAAGATGCTCTTGCATCACAATTGATCCATTTGTGTTTTGATTGGCGCTGTTACATCTGGCCATTGCAAACAATGTCAATACAAACTACTCAAGTCTCCTTTCGTATTCTTCATTGTACTGATTTGACTCTCCAAAGCAGAGTGTGTAGTAGTATCGACACATTTCTTTCTCTCTTCATCCACCTTGGCTTTTTGGAGCTTTGTTGTTAGTTGTTGTTTCATTGTTTTCTTTTGTAATACTGTATTCCCTCAATTAGAGTTCTCAATTGCTCCAACAGTGACTGTGATAAATCCCCTTTGATATGAAGGAACTTTCTTTGTATGTCTTTCACCAAATCCTCTATCTGCTTGGAGCTTTCCAAACGCTATTTTAATATTCCCTCTTTTCTATTTAATGCAGTATATTCCCCAATCAAAATTTCTGAAGGGAATGCTTCTGAGGTCTATCTGCGATCCAACTAGAGGTAATTACAATAATTACAGAGAGGCTATTGGTTGAATTTATTTATGTTTTTCCAAAAAGTTGTTGATGTACTGCATATGAGAGGTGTCAGAAGAGGAAGGTCTGTTGGATTGTTGGCGTTTGAAAAGGATGGACCTTGTGGATGGTGGCCAAACAATGAGGAGACTACTTTATGTTTTTCTTCTTCCTTGTAGGGTTGTTGATACATTTTGGCGGTTGCCTCCTTGATCTTCGTTTGTAGGGTTTTCGTTATTTTGGACTTCTCCAATATCAACTTATCCAACCTTTGTTTTGACCAGAGCCGCTTTGTCTATATCTCAATTACCCTTTTCTTCTGTGGTTGTGTAATGGCAGGGGCTACTTCTGTAATTGCTACTTCTTTCAACTTTTCCTCTTCCTTAGCCGTTTTATCCCTTCATAGCTTGAGTGTGGCAGTCAGGGAGTCTAGGAAGTTGTCCGCGAAGTCTTCTAATGTCTAGTTGGAGGTGACCATGTACCTTATCAAGGTCCTTTCAGTGGTCATTTTGCTTGCTATCGCTATGTTTGTGTACTGTTGAATTGTTATTTCCAAATCTTCTCTTCTAAACAATCTGCTATATAGTTGATCCTTAGTAAGGGGGAGGATTTAGGGCCTGATGGTTATTTGTAAAGGGAAGTATCCTTGAGTCTTGCTGCTTCTTGCTTCGTATATATTATTTGTGGAGACACTTTGTGCCTTTTCCTTGTTTCTTTTGTAGCTCCTTTCTGCACTCATTTGTAATGATGCTTCCGAGGCTTCTTCTTCTGTAGGGTATTTTCTTAGAGATGTAGTGGGAAGCCTCATATCCTTGAGTTGACTACTCTCCTTGTGTGGGGTCTGTGGAAGGGGTTCCCACCTATAACCTTTTGGACCTTCTAGGGACGGTTGCACTCTGCTCCATAGATTTTTTTTTTGATATTCCCCATTTTTCTGACAACTTTTCTTTTCATTTTTTTATACTTTAGGATCTTTGAGAAAACGTAGTAATGTTTCCATATATGTGTCTATCTCTGCATCGATCACCTCGTAAGGCAGTTGTAAGGTAGTTGTGGATCTAGGAGGTTTGAGGTTCAATAGCTTCCATCATTGTGAGGTCTTTATCCACAAAAAGACTACATCACCCCTGTAATTAAATACCACATCATAGGAAATTCTTTCTCACATCCTTTGTCAAAATGCTTTGTAAAACTCCTAGTAGATAGAAGTGTGTGAGGTGGTGTGCATTAAATGGTGGAAGTGGTCAAGGATATGTGCAACTACTGGATGAGAGGTCTCCCAAACTTTTCCTACAAAGGCCTATAATTCGTTCATGAAATAGAATGTTAACCAAATGATAAGTGTCACATACCTAGATTGATAGTGGGGTTGTGTAGATACTATACTATCTACGAAGGATCCATGAATGACATTGAGCAAGAGTCTGAGTGGGACGCAAGAGGAAAGATGGATCGTGCTCTCGGAGTTGATATGGCCAGGTTTCACACCTTAGTTCACCACGTGTTAGCACCACATATCTCCCGCCCAATTTCAAGAAATGAATTTCTGAGAGCTCGCGTCTACATTACATGTGTCCTGGCCTTAACCGCAGTAGTCATTACATTTGTGGGGCCTACATTCTTCACGAGAAGGTGAAGCGTTTTCTTTGAATCAGGCACTTCGAGGTATTTCAATTTCTGAAAAGGAGCGCAACCCCGTTTTAGTCTGCAACTGCCTTGGCAGAGTACCAATTTTTTGCAGGTGTCGAACTTACAAAGGAATTTTTTAGTCGCATTTAGGAGGCCTAGCTAGGGGACTTTCCTATATAAGCCCGGGGGCATATTATATAAAAAAAGTTTTGGAAAGTTCCATCAGAGCCTACTTAAGCCAGTTTTTTCTTTAGAGTTTGTTGCTCACCATTCTCGAAGAACACCTAAAAATAGTTGTTGTATCACTCTTCGACTTTAGCTTTGTATTCAGACAATCAATAGAGAAGAGATATTTAACTATGCCTAGTTTGCTTTTACTTTGTGTTTTGCTCCGATTTTGCGAGGAGTCTTAAGCTCCATGTTTTTATAGGGGGACATAGCTATCATTTGTTATTTCCAAGATTTTATAATTCTATGATAGATGCACAAGTCATTGAACCATGTCATGTACTCTTTTGATGTTTGCAATTTATGTTATACTATGTCATCCTAGTGGGAAAAACTCTCTTGAATAACTATTTTTGGTAGACAGAGGAACAACTCTTTTGGGCCTTAACGGGTAGAAATTAGAACAATCTGCACTATGTCCACGTCAATTTGACTTTTGCATTTTGTTCCCTCTTCAAATTGAAGAGTCTGTGGCATTTTGTGCTTAAAGTGGTGATGTTCCTAGATTTTTTCACCTTTGATGGAGAGCTTGAAGAGATTTTGAAAGTTTTGGCAAATCGCTTTGGATTGACCATTTCCTTTCTTTATCTCTCTTTTCAAAGAGAAAAACTCGAAGAGCTATCTTTTGAAACCCCAAAGGTTTCTCTGCATAACGCATTAGGTCCCCCATACGCAGAGCTTCCCGACTATGCTTATATAGGAGGGAGCCTATTAAGGATCAACAATTTTTTTTGGCATGCCAGGTGGGACCAAACTTCAAAGTTGATGATTAGGTGCAACCTTCAACACTTCAGCCTTGAGGAGACATGTTTCAAGGACCTGGCGACTTTGTAATGAAGGATTTTTTGATGTCTCTATTGATACGCATCAGGTCCTCCTTCTTAGGAAGGCCTTGTGCCCACATCTAAAGCATCATCTAGATGCATTTCATTTTTTCCTATTGCTTTAGCATAGAAGGGTACTTCACCCACCACATCTTTGCCTCTCCTTCCCACGAGAGTAGAAATATTCCGCCTCCTTATCAACAATACCAGACTATAGATGCTCTTAGTTTTCCTTTATATCAACCTTCTACAACTGGCTATGAGAAATTCCTATTACTCACCTAGTGCTTGCCCCTACACAACCTCCTTGACAACCTATGTATTCTTACCAACAACCAGAAGGAGCTTGTTATGTTCCACACCAACACACCTACCCCTTCGCCCAACATCAAAATGAAAGAGGTTTGGAAAACATCAGTGTTAGAGACATAATGGTGAATTTCCAACAACAAGTGTGGGATATTTAAGGGGAACATGAACATTGCCATACACAGGAGCAACTTGTGTACAAGGCTCTACTCCAACAACAACGACAAGCAGAGGTTTGAAAGAAAACTCGGGAACAGTTGCTTGCAATGCAAATTGTTGTTGTCGAAGAGATTGAAAGTGAAGAAGAGGAAGAGGTGAATGGCCAAGATGAGCTCGAGCATCAAGGGGAGCTGGAAGAGGATACTAAGAAGGTTGTATTCCATGAAACCTCTCTATAGAAGATGAACCTTGAAGATGATTTAATCTTTTTATGTGAAGAGATCCCCTCCCTTGTTGGTGTTGAGCAATAGGAGGAGATTGTAGGACATAATAACCCAACCAAAATAACCCTGGACAAAATAACCCTCTCACATCAGCCCGAGGACAAAATAACCCAGGGTCATAATAACCCAAGCCAAAATAAGTCATGGTCAAAATAACCCAAGGAATGAATATCCTTGTAAGAAAATAGAGAGAAAAACAAAATTTATAAATTGCATGTATGTTGCTAAAAAACTTTATTATTCAAAATTTCAATTAAAGTGTCAAATTATGAGCGATGTCTCTTATATATATATATATATATATATATATATATATATATATATATATATATATATATATATATATATATATATATATATAAGAGACATCGCTCATAACCATCAACCAATCTATTTAGTCTTTTTTTGAGTTCATGATATTTTTTCCTGCTTGGTTGCCCAGTGTATCCAACTATATATTTCTCTATTTTATTATCTTCAAGACCCTGTTCTTTTTTCACTGCTTTGATGAATTTTTAGACTGAGTTGTGTGATGCTTGAAGCAATTCACTAAATCCTCTATGCTATCCCTCAATAGTATTATTGGTTTTGAGAAGATCATCTTGAATAGCTGAATAACAATTCCACATTGTGATTGGAAACTTGGGTGATCACCTATTGCCTCTTCTGGTTAGTCTGCCAATCCACGTGTCTTCAAAATAATTAATTATGGCTTGCAGAGTCTCCTCATGTTCTGTATAATAAGGAGATTGTAATGTGTTTGTAGATGTTCTTCTTGAACTTTCCTCCACAAGCATTGAGAGAAATATAAAAACATCCTCGAATAGTGACATTTGGAAATTTTTACAATCATTTTTTTTAATCTTAAAGATTAATGTTACTTAATCTTTTTCCATCCTTGTTTATGTTCCTTGTAATCATATTTATAATTAAGTTTAATAAATATTTTTTGTGACTGTTTATGGTCATTTGGACACATGAAGAGATAGTAGTGCAAATTGGAGTAAAAATTTGGCATAAGAACTGGAAAAATATCCACACTTCAAACATTGGGGATGCAATCATTCATGGTAATCCCTTTTAGATAGAACCGTATGCATGATATGGATGATGAATTTTAATATTATTTCACTTTTGCAATTTTCACGACCTCCATTTAAAATGTTTTGTCAACTTGGTTTAATTCCTTCTACATGATCTAAATTTCTAATGTTCTAACTGATTTTATGTCATTTCTAGTTTACTAACTTGATCTAAAATGACCACGAGTTATATGTCCATGTGTTATTTTGACCAAGTGTTATTTTGTCCATGGGTTATTACGATCTTGTGTTATTTTGTCCTTGGGCTATTATGATGGGGTTATTTTGGTTGGATTATTATGTCCAAATACAACAAGATGAATATCTTGAGGACACTCCTACCATTGAGGATGAGAAGACAAGCGTGCATCATGTAAATCCTTGATCTATGCCGATTCACAACCAAGAGGGAATCATGGAGAAGATCGATGAAAGATATAGCTTCTTGGACGAGTTTGATCCCATCTACCCATCCATCGATTTTGACTTGATAGTTCTAGAATTAGAAGGCTGTGAGGACCAACATTTGGAAGAAGGCTTCGATCAATGCCGACCCCTGCTAATCAGCAAAAATCCAAGCAATAGAGCCTTTAAGAGGATGCCCCATCAAGCAACTCTCTCAGAGCTACAAGTCACCCTTGGTTATGCTTGTTTCCAAACATGAAGGTGAATATCAACGAGAGAAAAATCATCTTGCCCAAGAAGACCACACCCAAGTGGGGGAGAGCTTCATCATTCTCTGCATTTGGAGGGCATTCTGATAGTCCATGATATGCCTGTTATACCTACTCTCTTGGCTGTATGGATCACAAACATGAAGAGCACAAAAAAATGTTCAGAAAGGGTAGCTATTTGAATAATCTAGTTAATGGTTTTGTTTGATACTTCCCTTAACTAAGTAGTTTAGAGTTAAGAGTAGGTTAGATTAGCAATTTTCCAAGAAGTGTTGTTGCACATGATGCCTTCCCCTTAAGGGAATGTATTTTGTAGTTTCCAGTTTTCCTCCAAGTGCATGCTTGCACATTTTAATGTCTCCCCTCTCTAAAAGTGGGTTTCTAGCTATTATTTTTCTTGAGTCCATGCCAAATGAATATGATGGTATGGTTAGCGAAAATCAGAGAGGTTGAGGTTCTATCGTAGTAGGATGATATCCGTTGTGAGTTGTCAATTTTGTAGATGCTATACTATCTACCAAACCTCCAAGAATGACCTCGAGAAGGAGTCCGAGTGGGACGTAGGAGGAAAGATGTATCGTGCTCCCGAAGTTGATATGGCTAAATTTCACACCTCAGTTCACCATGTGTCGACATCACACATCTCCCACCCAATTTCAAACAATGATTTTCTAAGAGCTACCATCCACATGACACGTGTCCCGACCTTGATCACATTGGTCATTACATATGTGGGGATCACATTCTTCATGAGAAGGTGTTACTTTTTCAATGATTTGGGTGCTTCGAGGTATTTTATTTTCTAAAAAGGCACACTTCCCCTTTTTCAGTATACAACTGCCTTGGTAGAGGCCTTGTTAGAGTGACACTTTAGATAGGTGCCAAACTTACAAGGGACTTTTTTAGTCGCATTTACGAGGCCTGGCTAGGGGACTTTCCTATATAAGCCTAGGGGCACATTGTAAAAAATAAGTTTGGGAGAGTCCCATTAGAGCCTGCTTAAGGCGGGGTTTTTCTCTAGACTTTGTTGTTCACTGTTCTCAAAGAAAACCTAAGAAATAGTTGTTGTATCACTCTTCGACCTTAGCTTTTTATTCAGACAATCAATAGAAAAGACATATTGAACTATGCTGAGTTTGCTTTTACTTTGTGTTTTGCTCTGATTTTGTGAGTAATCTTAAGCTATGGGCTTTTATTGGGGGACATAGCTATCATTTGTTATTTTTAGGCTTTTATAATTCTATCACAAATGTGTAAGTCATTGATGTTGAGAAATATGTCTCAACCTTGCAACATTGAGCACATGGTTTTGTGCCAATGGTTTTGAGCACATAGTTTTGAGAACATGGTTTTGTGCCCATGGTTTTGCCTATAGTTTTGTGCTCATGTTTTTTCTCATGGTTTTGCACATGGTTTTGTGCTCATGGTTTTGCACGCATAGTTTTGTGCTCATGGTTTTGTGAAACTACAAGTAGTTTCTAGATTGTACAATGCCTATATAATGAGGGTCTGGGGAGGAGTTTGGATATGTGAGAGTTTTGTATGCAAGGCTAGTTGCTAGAGGAAGTCCTTCCAAGCTTGAGTCAAGGTGATGCTCTTGTAAGAACTTGCATTGCAAGTGTGTTGTAATCATTTATTGATTTGATAATACATTTTGCAAGTTTTAGAGTGTGGGGTTTTTCTCCCGTAAGGGTTTCCCCACGACAATCACTATGTTATGTGTTTATGGTTATTTTATATATGCTCTTGCATGTTTCTTAAATCATTGCAATACTTCAGTTGAAATTTGCACATTTTTCCTCTCAAGATTAGCGCAGGAAGTGTTTCCGCATACCATTGCTTCCTTACAAGTGGTATCAGAGCCTGACCAGTTTTGGTTCTATTTGTTTGGTACAGGATTTTTTGCGCTAATCAAGGTTTGAGTGGGAGCTTGTCCAGAGTATTTCATTTCTATGTTGCAGGATTGTTAAGATGACAAGCATTTCAAGGAGGATTGATATAGAGAAGTTTTTTGGCACAAACTTTGAGATGTGGAAGCTGAAGATGGAAGATCTGTTGATTGATCGAGATCTATGGGATACGGTGGATGAGAATAAGCAGAGGCCCGCAGATCCAACTTTAGCTGCACAATATGATGTGATGGATAGAAAAGATAAAGGTCTCATAAGATTGTGTCTTGCAGACTCAATTCTGATTAATGTGCATGAAGAGTCTACTGCGAAGAAGCTTTGGAAGAAGCTAAGTGAGATCTATCAAGTGAAATCACTTGTGAACAAGATTTTCTTGAGGAAGAAATTGTATTCCTTGAGAATGGAAGAAGGTGGATGCATTTTTGAGCATCTGGAAAGTTTTAATATGTTGGTGACTCAGTTGACCTCAGTTGGGGTGTCAATGGATGAAGAAGAAAGGTGCCAAATCTTGCTATGTTCGTTGCCAGACTCATGGGACAACCTTGTCATGGCCATAAGGAGCACTTTAGTCATCTTGAAGATGGAGGATGTTGTTGGTTCTCTACTTTCTGAGGATATGAGAAGGAAGGTTTCTCTGAATGCCAAAGAGGCTTTGAGTGTTCGAGGAAGACCAAAAGAAAGAGGCAAGAATGAAAAGCAGTATGGCTGTTCTAAGTCCAAGAATAAGGGGAGATCAAAGTCCCTTAGTAAGTCCAAGACAATTTGCTAGAATTGTGGAAAATCCAGACACTTCTGAAAGGACTGCAAAGAGAAAAAGAAGAAGAAGAAGCAAGACTCTGATTCTGAGTCTAAGAAGGAAGATGGAGATGCCTTTATCGCAGCCTTGGCCATGCATGCAGGTGACAATGCATGGTTGATAGAATCAGGTGCATCTTTCCACATGACTCCTAATAGAAATTGGTTTAATAAGTATGACAATTTTGATGGTGGTAAGGTGTATTTGGGTGATAACTCTAATCTTGATATTGTTGGTAGTGGAAGTATTCGTGTGAAATTTTTTGATGGTAGAATTAGAAGATTTGATGGTGTCTTTCATATCCCGGGACTAGCAAGGAATTTGTTATCTGTTAGCAAGCTAATAGATGCGGGTGTGCATGTACAATTTTCTGAAGCAAGTGTGAAAATGGTGAGAGGTGCTATGGCGATAGCAAGAGGAAGCAGATTGGGTACACTATACCAGCTTGATGCATGCATAGTTGAGTGCAATAGTACTTCTGATAAGGTTGTGAAAATGACTACTCAATTTGAAAAGGAGATGGTTTCTCTTTCAACAGATGGTCATAGTTTTTGGGTACCCAAGGGTGCTCTGTCTACCGAATCAAAGTTACCTACAGAGAAGACCATGTTATGGCACCAAAGAATTGGCCACATAGGTGAGAAAGGTCTACAGACCTTGAAAAATAAAAACCTTGTTGATGGGTTGAATGATTGCAATCTTGAATTTGATTTTTGTGAGCATTGTATTTATGGAAACAAAACTGCATTCAGTTTTACTCAAGTTCTCATAAGTCTTCATATATTTTGGATCTAATCCATTCCGATGTATTTGGACCAGTTGATGTTCCTTCTATTGGTAGATTAGTTTATTATGTTTCTTTCATTGATGATTTTAGTAGAAGAACGTGAGTTTATTTTCTTAAGAGTAAAGCTGAATTTTTTAGTCGTTTCAAAGAATTTAAGGCAATGGTTGAGTTGCAGACTGAAAAGAAAATAAAATGCTTGAGGATAGATAATGGCGGTGAATATTGCTCTAATGATTTTGATACATTTTGTAAAGATTATGGTATTAAAAGACAGAAGACAACTTTGTATTCTCCACAACAGAATGGAGTTGCAGAAAGAATGAATAGGACCTTGATGGAGAAGGCTAGGAGTATGTTGAGTGGTGTTGGACTAGAACAAAAGTTTTGGGCTGAAGCTGTAGCCGCTACCTGTTACCTGATAAACAGGTCTCCTACATTAGCTCTTGTTGATAAGATGCCAATGGAAGCGTGGTTGGGCCACAAGCCTTCACTTAGACATCTGAGAGTGTTCTGTTGCGAAGCATATGCTCATGTGCCAAAGGAGAAGCAAACAAAATTGGATAACAAAGTTGTCAAATGTATTTTCATCGGATACAATTATGGTGTGAAAGGATACAAGCTTTGGTATCCTATTGAACAAAAGGTATTTTATTCTAGAAGTGTTATTTTTAGAGAATCTAAGCCTTCTTCTGTTACAATGCAACCAGAACAAATAAAAGAAAATAGAGATGTAATTCAACTACTTGCTACACCAGAGAAAGTTGAATCAAGGCCCTTAGAGCGACAAGAAGTCGAGGAGAGCTCTATGAGTTCTGAATCATCAGAGGAAGAAGAGGTACCTGAAGCTGAAGCAGAACTTGAACCAGATCTTGTTCAAAGGCCTACTAGACAAAGGAAACCACCTGAAAGGTATGGATATTCTCCTGATGATTGGAGATGCATATTTGCATTGAATGCTAATATTGATGAACCGAGATCTGTAGAAGAGGCTCTTGGCATGAATGACACATGGAATGACACATGGGACCTTGTACCATTGCTTGAAGGACGAAAGCCTATTGGATGTAAATGGGTGTTCAAAAGGAAGATGGGTTTAGATGGAAGCATTGAGAAGTATAAAGCACATTTGGTTGCAAAAGGTTACTCTGAGGTTGAGGCAGTAGATTATGGTGAGATTTTTTCTCCAGTAGCCAAAATGACATCCATTAGATTTTTATTTTCTATTGCAGCAGCTTATGATCTAGAGATTGAGCAAATGGATGTGAAAACAACTTTCCTTCATGGTGATTTGGAGGAAGAAATTTACATGACACAACCAGAGCACTATGTGGTGAAAGGTAAAAGTCATTTGGTTTGTAAGTTGAAGAAATCCTTGTATGGTTTAAAACAAAGTCCTAGGATGTGGTACCATAAGTTTGATACATATGTGTTGAGTTTGGGATTTGTGTGGTCTAAATTTGATCACTGTATATATTTCAAATATGATGGTGATTGTTTCTTGGTTATTACCTTATATGTTGATGACATGTTATTTATTGGCAAAGGAAAGGGTTTGATTACAAAGTTAAAATCTCAGCTCTCTATAAAGTTTGAAATGAAAGATCTTGGTGCAGCAAGGCACATTCTGGGAATGGAGATTGTAAGAGATAGAGAAAATAGAAAGCTTTGGCTAGGCCAGAGTAAGTATGTTGGTACTATTTTGAAAAGATTTAATATGCAGGATTCTAGACCATTGAGTGTTCCTGTTACAATGGGAACAAATATTTCTAGTACACAGTGTCCTACATCCCCATTGGAGATGGAAGAGATGAGTCGAGTACCGTACCAGAGTGCTATTGGAAGCTTGATGTATGCTATGGTTTGTACAAGACTAGACATTGCCCAAGCAGTGGGAGTACTTTCCCGTTACATGTCTAATCTAGGAAGAGCACATTGGGATGCAGTAAAAAGAGTTTTCAGATACTTGCAGGGTACCTCAGAGTACTCAATATGTTTTCATGGAACAAGAAATGAGCATTCCTTAGATATTCGAGGCTATGTAGATTCAGATTGGGCTGGTGATATTGATTGAAGAAGATCCACCAGTGCATATGTGTTTACATTATTTGGTGGTGCAATCAGTTGGATGAGCAAGAGACAAGCTGTGGTTGCTTTGTCCACTACTGAGGAAGAGTATATGGCAGCTACTCATGCCTGCAAGGAAACCATTTGGATTAAGAGATTGTGTTCAGATATAGAGTTCAAATAGGGTGCAGTGATAGTTTATAGTGACAGTCAGAGTGCAATTTGCCTAACGAAGAACCCAACTTTTCATGCCAAGACCAAGCACATTGATGTACAATATCATTTTGTGAGAGATATGGTTGAGGATGGTGAGGTGAAGTTGGAGAAGGTAGAAACTTTGGTGAATGTTGCTGATGCATTAACTAAGCTCATGAGCACGAAGAAGTTCAGATGATGTTTAGAGTCTATGGGCCTCTTGGCCCCTAGCAATTAAGTACATGATAGTTTGGATCCCCTGACTCTTGCAAGGTGTTCAACAAGTGGGAGAATGTTGAGAAATATGTCTCAACCTTGCAACATTGAGCACATGGTTTTGTGCCCATGGTTTTGCCTATAGTTTTGTGCTCATGGTTTTGCTCATGTTTTTTCTCATGGTTTTGCTCATGGTTTTGCACATGATTTTGTGCTCATGGTTTTGCACGCATAGTTTTGTGCTCATGGTTTTGTGAAACTAGAAGTAGTTTCTAGATTGTAAAATGCCTATATAATGAGGGTTTGGGGAGGAGTTTGGATATGTGAGAGTTTTGTATGCAAGGCTAGTTGCTAGAGGAAGTCCTTCCAAGCTTGAGTCAAGGTGATGCTCTTGTAAGAACTTGCATTGCAAGTGTATTGTAATCATTTATTGATTTGATAATACATTGTGCAGGTTTTAGAGTGTGGAGTTTTTCTCCCGTAAGGGTTTCCCCACGATAATCATTATGTTATGTGTTTATGGTTATTTTATATATGCTCTTGCATGTTTCTTAAATCATTGCAATACTTCAGTTGAAATTTGCATATTTTTCCTCTCAAGATTAGTGTAGGAAGTGTTTCTGCATACCATTTCTTCCTTACAATCGAACCATGTTCTGTACTCTTTCGATGTTTGCAATCCGAGTTATATTATGCCATCCTAGTGGGAAAAACTATCTTGAATAACTATTTTTAGTAGACATAAGAACAACTCTCGTGGGCCTTTATGGGTAGAAATCGGAACATTCTACACTATGTCCATGTCAATCCAATTTTTGCATCTGTTCCCTCTTCAAATTGAAGATTCTGTGGTGTTCTGTGCTTAAAGTGATGGGGTTCTTGGTTTTCTGTCACCTTTGATGGAGAGCTCGAGAGATTTTGAAAGTATTGACAAATCACCTCGGATCAACCATTCCCCCCCTCTCTCTCTCTCTTCAAAGAGAAAAAATCTAAGAGACAACTTCTAAAACCCCAAAGGTCGCTTTGCATAGTGCATCAGGTCCCCCATATGCAAAGCCCGACTGTCCTTATTTAGGTTGGAGCCTATTAAGGATCAACAGGTTGTGTGGTGCATTGTATGTCTTGGAGCTTCTATTCCATGATCTCACAAAGGTCAATATCTTTCCCTTCAACAACCATCTAATAGGCAACATGAATTTCAGTGAGAGTAGTAGAGTCCTCACAGTTGGTGTAGTAATCTTTATAAGCTATGCCCATGGTAGCATACTTGACTATCTGGTTGATAATCTTTGTCACATCAAGACTTCTTCCATCATATGTAGCTTCGGTAAGCTTGGTGACTTTTGCATTATTAATAGCTTTCATTAGCTATACTTCTCCTTATGCCCATAAGATGGTAACTACCCTAATTGCCTCTTGTGATTCAATGGGGCTTGTCCAAGTACATATATTCGTCATGGAATTGACTAAGAATGATGAGGATCCAAGCATCTTGTGTGGTGAAGTCTAGAAACTCTTTCCACATGTACAATTTCTTTTCCACAAGTTTGTTGTACTGGGGTAAGTAGGTGTTTGTGTTTTGCTAGAGTAGGGTGACACTAAGTGTTTTAAACTTTGTGTGATCTATTTTTGAAATCAGCTATGGATGTAATTCCAAACATCTTTTCGTGTTTATGACGTTGCCAGGCACCTTAGAAAATGCTCATGCAAGCTCTACCTTTCTACTTCTGTACATGCGACCATTTTCAATTTCTTACAATGTAACAATAGAGTGGAAAGGTTTTTCTAGGGTTTCACTTTGGATGCAGGTAGATTTTCCCGAGTGGTGTGTGTAATAGCAAGTAAAAGTGAGAGTGAGAGTGATGAGGTTTAGGGGAGAGGGATTAATAGTCGTGCGGGCTAACTTCGTCAATATGTAGTTGTTGCATGGAATATTGTAAGACCTTCATTTTGTTTTAGAAATGTAAAATGGACACTTAACTACCTATAACTAAGGTTTGAAGGTGTGGCTCATCACACAACTTGCTAAAATAGCATGCCTAGTTAAACGTGTACAAAAATCAGCTTTTTAAATATTTGACCAAAACTTAATCTAAAAATCTCTAGTAGTTGAATTTAAAAATATCATTTGTTATTAGTGGGTGATTGTATTTTTGTACAAAATATAACATATATGCAACTTAAATGGACCATATACCTATTAGTAATCATAAATATTTATTATATGTAACTTTTAAATCCAACACAAAAAAATTATTTGTTGTTATAAAAATAACTTATTATTATGTAAAATACAACTTATATCCAACACAAAGGGACCAATAGTTGAACACTAAAAGTTTTTGTCAATCTCACACATTTTATGGGAAAATACAAGACATTTCATTGTGTTCACCTTTTATATTTGTGATAAAACAAATTGTTAATATGAAATACTCTAATGCATATACTTTGCTACCCCCAATAGTTGTACACACAAGAATAGTATTTGTGCACTAAGATAACAATACTTGTTTAAGTGGGCATCTTATTTTATTAAATGAGCATATTATTTTCTAAATGACACACATATCATAGATAACTATGATATTTTATTTGAGACAAAAAGTTATCTATTTCACTTGTTAATGTTATTTTAATATAACATTTATAGGTTCTCACATGTTCAAGTATTGGTCCATTTTTTATCAACATTTAGAAATTTTTTGATTTACATGTGGATTATTTAATTACAATATATAGTAAAAATGTGGTGTAAGACTGGATAATATATTCAAAAGTGGGTGATCGACTATTGGACCCCGCACAACTACTGGTCCCTCTCCCCTACTTATCAAACACAAGGTGAGTGAATTAATTACTAAAAACATTTTATGCCCAACTTTTTACAGCTCTAGTTTCCTAGTCAGTTTATTTTTATTTCCTATTTTATGATACAATATGATACATATGTGTAATTTGATGATCTTAAGTTAGGGTATCTTTAGAGTATTAATACTCTTTCCTAGGTTTAGGAATTTTCATTCAAACTCAAACCTACCCTGGTAACTAAAGCTTCTTGTGTGATGTCTATGAACTTTCCTTCTATATAGTATTGGTGTCCTTATGTCTTAGTCTTAATCTTAGTGGTTTGACCCATGGTTATATTTTAGCTATTACTCATATAGATTTTCTAACCTTTATTTAGATAGTAGGATACTAGGGTGATGGTTTTATGCTATGTTTGTTTCTTTTCAATGACTTATACTCTTTGTGTTTCTTTGTAAAGGTTTGATAGGTCTAATGTGTATAAAGAATGCTCTTTGGAACCCATAGAGCTTCTAAGATGTCAACTCATGTTCTCCTTGCATCCATGCATAGGTGACTTCATAACTACTTGTGCTATCACTATCAAGTTAAATATTTCCAGAGCTATTAGGGTCTTCCTCGTCTTCTATGTTAGGGAGTTTTGAGATAGAATAGAAAATTCTTGGGCCATCTCAGTCTTGTGAAATTTTTTCAACATATGTGTTTTCTTATATTTCTCCTAATGCAATATGAACTATCTTATTATTATTCATGGTTCTTTTCCAAGGCTATATACCATTGTGATCAGGTTTGTATAAGGATAAAAAATATTCTTCCATCTAGTGCTATCCTTATGTCTCTTTGTAATCCAAATATGAACTATTCAATCTTTTTCCTTTTGGATAGTGGTTCTGCTAGTTTCCAATAGACTTCTTGGAACCTTTTATCATATGCCTTTACTGACTCATCTTCTCTCTATAAAAAGTCCCTTATTTCACTCACTCTCTGGATTATCAAAGTTTGTTAGGAATATTCCTTTACTCTATCCCAACTCTTCTTATGTTTTGGTATGTTTTCTTCTAGTCTAGAACATCTTTCTTCAATGAGGATATAAAGTATAACAACTTTTGCATGTCTTCACCACTTTCTTTTCTTGCCCAAAGTGATTCTGGCAAGAATACATTCTCCACAACTTCTATTGTGTCTTTGTTGAAGAATAAAATTTTAATGATCCTTCCATTTTACTTAGTTTCCTTTTTAATCTTGTTTTACAATTTTGTCAATTCTTTGCCTTCTTCTGCTTTACACTATACTATTCACCCCATGTGTTCTCTATGCTTGTGTCTTGCCAAATTTGAGTCAAAATATTCATCCCAAAGTATCTCTTCCCAAGTGATTTATTACTTTTTTCTCTTTTTCTTCTTTGGTATTACTTAGTTTCCTTTCTGATTTGGTTTACAATTTTTTTGATTCTTCACCTTCTTCTTTACACTATACTATTTACGGCTTGTGTTCTCTATGCTTGTCTCTTGCCAAGTTTAAGTCAAACTATTTGCTCCCAAGTGATCTATTTCTCTTCTTTCTCTTTTTCTTCTTTGGTTTGTAGTATCTCTTCTATCTAAATCTTTTTTCTTTTATATGACTTAAGGGATGGGTCCTTGTTAGCAAGCCCCAATTCTTCACAACACTTCACCTTTCTATTTATGTAATGATCCTTGTTAGTTTGTAACCTTGGATCTCTCTAGTCTACTTATCATGCTTGTAATTCATATAGATCTATTTATTATTTTAACTTAATTAAATGAAAAGATAATTTATATTTTTTCTTATGACTGCACTGATGGTCCCATGTCCAACTTATTACCCCGTTGAATTGGATAGGAAGGTTTTAAGATGTGACCGAGGCGCTTAGAGACCATTCCCAATAGGATCGCTCGAGGTTTATAGGTCCAAGCCCAAACTATTGGGACACTCACCCCCAACCTATTTTGGGACAAAATCTATTGGCAAGATTTACACAAGCTCTCCTTGAAGACATCTTTATATTCCTTCCTTCCAGTCCGACAGGTGACAAATAGGAGTAGGGATGTATATATGTATATATATGTATGTATATATATGTATACACATACTTACACACACACACACATATACACATACACATACACATACACATACACATACACACACACACACACATACATGCACACGCACACGCACATGCACACGCACATGCACACGCACACGCACACGCACACGTACACACACACACATACATACATACATACATACATACATACATACATACATACATACATATATATATATATATATATATATATATATATATATATATATATATATATATATATATATATATATATCTAGATGTATCTATATATATATATACACACACATACATACATACATACATACATGTAATACATACATACATACATACATACATACATACATATATATATATATATATATATATATATATATATATATATATATATATACATAGATACATACATGCATAGATAGATCTATACATAGATACATACATACACTTATACTTTGTTATTAATTGAATTATTTAATCATGTGCATCTAGGATTCAATGTCCGGGAGCAACGTACCTGATGTAGAGATATTTGTATGTGAACTACAATAGTGGTATGGTGTCGATAATAAATCTCGTATTCTTGTGTGTAATCGCAGGTTACCATAAGTCTTAAACTTACATAACTTTGACCTTTCGATATATTTTTGTATGCATAAGTGATGGTTCCCAGATTGACCAACCTTGGTTATTTTATTTATATTTCTCTTTCTTCTCCATCGTCCCCTGGAAGCATAAGTGATTGCTTAATTCATATTGGTGGAGGAGATGCAATGTTTGAGACATGTCTCCTCCATATTCCTTAAAACCTTCATCGCCACTAATTAATGGTTTGAATGTTGTGTTTAAGTTATTAAGCGTCAGCACCTGGCAATTTGTTTATGATAATCGCACATCCCAAATGCTTCTTCTTACATGGCTCAGTCTAGGATGACTGGTCGGTAGCAGTCTTTGTTTTTGCTCGACTGCTCATTTGATGGGAGCCAGTGCTCTTGGCTCTTATGTGTCATTGTTTATTTATTAATAATAATATTTTATTTTTTGTTAATAATTATTTATATGAATGATCTCCATGTATATATTTAATATAAATTTATTTTATTAATTAATAATAATAATTTATTTACTGATCAATATATACTCAATTTATTTATTTAATATGATCAATATATTTAATTAATATACTTTCATTTATTTATTATTAATTAATAGTTATTTACTCATTAATCAATAATTATATATTTATCTATAAATTATAATACAAACAAGGAATATCACAGTCCACCCCTCCTAAAGTTGCTTGTTCTCAAGCAACTTAAGGTTTGGGTGCTCAATTTTTTTGCTCCTTCCCAAGTTGCATCTCCCTTCGGTAGGCCTTTCCATTTAATCAGGTATTCGAGAATGGTTTTATTTCTCAATTTCTTTTCCTTAATGTTAAGGACTCTTTATGGTTCTAGGATGAGTTTTCCTTCATCATCCATCGAGGGTAATTCTTCACATGGAGTAGTTTTTTGTCCAAGGACCTTCTTTAGTCGTGATACATGGAAGACATTATGGATTCTGTTATTCTCATGCAACTCTAGGTCATAGGCTACCTCACCAATCTTCCTTAAAACTTTGTAGGCCCATAGAAACCGTGGCTTAAGTTTTTATGCTCTGTTAGTCTTATAGACCCTTGTTTATAAGGTTGTAATCTTAATAAAACTAAGTCTCCCACTTTAAATGCTTGTTTAGTTCAATTTTTGTCAGTATAAATATTTTGTTGGTTCTGTGCACGGTGTAGATTATCTTTGAGAGTTTTCATGATGTCCATGTTTTGTTGTACAAAATCTCTTGCTCCTAGAACCCTACTTTCTAGAAGAATTAGACTCCCAAAAGAAGTGGCTTCATAATTGTATAAGGCCTTGAATGGGCTCATTCCAATGGATAATGGTGTGTTGTATTGTATCAGTACTCACCAAGGTACAACTATTTTACCCAGTATTTTGTTGTCCCATAACATAGTTTCTTAAGTATCCCTTTATCTATTTATTAGCAATTTCTATTTTTCCATCAGTTTGGGGATGATAACTAGTACTTGGTGTCAATTCAGTGCCTGCTAAATTGAAGAGTTCTTGCCAAAACATACTAAAAAATATTCTATCTCTTTCGCTAACAATATTTCTAGGCAATCCATGTAATTTGAACACTTCTTTGAAGAAATTTTCGCAACTTGAGGTTCTCTGTATTCTGTAGGTATAGCCATAAAGTGTGTGTATTTGATTAAATGATCCACTACTATGTATATGCAATCTTTCCCTTATACTTTAGGGAGGCCCACTATAAAGTCCATGGAGACACTCTCCCACTTTTGATCTGGTATCGGTAATGGTTGAAGCAGGCCAATGAGGTTTGTTTGTTCTTCTTTATTCCTTTGGCATGTCATACATTCTCGCACATGCTTAAGTATATCCTTCTTAAGTCCTTTCCAAGAGTAATTTTCCCTTACCAGTTTGTATGTTTTGTATTACCTTGATGTCCTACTAGGGGGCTATCATGAAATTATTTAATGATAGTTGTTTTCATCTTCGAGCTTGGGGTGAGGTATACTCTATTCTTATATAGGATAATGCCTTCTGCTACCTTACAATCTTCTAATTGAATGTTTCCTTCCATGATATTATTGGCATGTGAGTCTTTGGAATACTCAGTGATGATGGAATGCTTCCAATCTATTGTGATGTCTGTTATGTACACAAGTAGGGCCTTTAGGATAGTGCATCCGCCACCACATTATTCTTTCCTTTTAATATTCGATGTCAAAGTTGTAAGCTTGTAATTTGCTTACCCATTTTTGTTGATGGTCATTAAGATCCTTTTGTTTAAGAAAGAATTGTAGACTATTGTGACCTATCTTAACCACAAATTTTTCACAAACCAAGTATTGCTAAATTTTGTTAGGGCATGCATGATTGCTAGCATTTCTTTATCGTAGATAGTATAAGATCTCTCAGTGGGGTGGAGTTTCCTGCTTTCAAAAGTGATGGGGTGTTTATTCTGCATGAGAACTACATGATATCTTCTCCTGATGCATCGCACTGTAACTCAAATGGTAGAGAGAAATTAGGAATGGCTAGTACATGACATGAGCTCATTGTCTTCTTGAGATTTTCAAAAGCTTGTTGGGCTTGTTCATTCCATCCAAAAACTTCTTTGTGGTTAAATCTATAAGGGGTGCTGATAGTTTTGAGAATCCTTTCAAAAATATCCTATAGTAACTGAAGAGTCCCACAAACCCTCATAATTGAGTTAATGTTGTAGGGTTTGGCCATTCCTTAATAGATTTGATCTTTTCCTCATCAACACTTACTCCTTGTTCGCTGATTTTGTGGCCTAAGCATAGAATTTCTTTCAATCCAATTCACATTTTGAAGCTTTGGAAAATTGGCATAAAGTGACTCTTGCTCCAAAATTTTCAATACTTCATCAATATGCTTAAGATGATCCTCCCAAGTTTTACTATACATGAGGATATCATTGAAAAATATTAACAAAAATTTCCTAAGATGCTTTTTGAAGGTATGATTCATACACGACTAAAATGTTGCGAGAGCATTGGTTAACCCAAAGGGTAAGATGAACAATTCAAAGTGTCCATAATGGCATCTAAATGTTGTTTTTTGAATATCCTCTTCTCTCATCCTTATTTGGTGATATCTCGATCTTAAGTCATTTTTGAGAAATATTTAGCCTCATGGAGTTCATCCCCTCTAGGGATATGATATCGATTTTTAATAGTCTTTTTATTTAGAGCTCTATAATCATTACATATTCTCATCGTCCCATCTTTATTTTTGACTAGCACAACCGATGATGCAAAAGGGTTGGAGCTTGGTTGTATGTGGCCCATCGCTAGTAGTTCATTTATGTTTTTTTCTATCTCCTCTTTAAATTTTTGTGGGTGGTGGTAAGGAGTGGTAATTATCGATTGTTCTCCCTTTCTAATTCTATAATGTGTTCGAATCCTCTTTTGGGGGGTAATCTTGGAGGGATATCATCAAAGACCTTCTTGTGTTTCCTCAATATGGGCTTAATGTCATTATGAGTAGCCTTCCCTTGTGGGGTTGATTCTGCAAGAATCAAGCATTGAGATGCCCATTCCCCTTCCATTTTCTAAAGATTCTTTCTATCCTTTTGTAAGAGACCACTTTTGGAGAGCCATTAGGTAGCCCTTTTAATGTTATTTCTTGGCCTTTATGTTGGAAGTAGATTGTTAAGTTTGGAAAATCAAACCAAAAATGACCCAATGAATATATCCATAGAGTGCCCAATTGTTGGAAAAATGGTCAGTGCTCCCCTCAGGATTTGTGACATGGCTTAACCGCCTCATTTGTCTTTTATAAGTCAGTGGTTGTATCAGGCATTAATAGGTTGATCTTTTGGTGCAATGGGGAATACTAACTGTAACAAGTGGTATCAGAGCTTGGTCACAGGCTTGAATCCCCTCGGATAATGCTAAGGGGGAGATTGCTAGAAAAATGGTCAGCGCTTCCCCTCAGGATTCGTGACATGGCTTAATCGGCTCATGTGTCTTCTATAAGTCTAGTGGTTATATCAGGCATTAATAGGTCAATCTTTTGGTGCAATGTCATAATCTAATGGTACCATAGAAATATTCTTTGATGGGGTGTTGTCCTACGAGTATCCTTAATTGGGGTACCAATTTCGTGCATTTAACCAAGGCTCATGTTGCTGTTGCTGCTGAAAATCCTCTGAATTCCTTAGTCTTTAGTTTCCTTTTGTCCACTAACTTCATACTTATGAAATTATTAGAGGCTCCTCTATCTACCAAAGAGATAATTTTTTGTACTTTAAGGGTGCTTTTGATACGAAAAGGGTGGTGTTTAGGGTTTTGAGTACTGATAGTGGCTATAGTTACTTGTTCTTTCTCATCATACTTAGCCTTTTGATTGACTTCCTTCTCTCTTCATCATGTGAAGTTGCTTCCAGTTGATGGATTCAATTTTTGCATTTGTGATTGGGTTTCCATCTTTCATTGCACCTATGACATGCCTTATTTTTGTCTAATTCACTCTTATGGCAGATATGCCCTCTTCCCCATGGTTCTTGACATTTATAGCATAAGTTTTTCCTTTTAAGTTCATTCGAGTTTTTGAGAATCTTGTGGTGATTTTTCTCTTTCGAAAAAATGTATTATGTGGTCATTTGGACTTTTTTCATTTTTGGATGATTCCCACATTTAAAGCTATCTCTATGGCATCATCTAAGGTGGCTATCTTGAAG